>VCRD01000801.1:89243-127935 GCA_006783055.1 Trinorchestia longiramus | reverse complement strand
GCAGTAGGTACTGGTAGTTCAGGGTTTTATTTCCTATGACATCAGAAGGCTCAGGAGAGAAGGTATCAATTTTTATGGGTGGGCGTCGAGCTGCAGATCTGAGGTGGTGCTACGAGGTGTTCAGTGTGCAATTATGTCTGTGAACTACTGCGTTATGTGCGTGCATGTGTTAAAACAAACTTTCCTTCGAGGACAAGTGGACAAAATTCTGTTTTTGGAGAAAACTTTCGCGTAAGTTTCGTTTTGCCAGGCTTATCCGAATCCTCTTGCTGCATAAGTGTTTAATACTCTTGTTTCTGGCAAGACCTCTGTTTTACGAAAGTTTGTATTAACGGCTTATTTGTTGACCTTTTGGAAAATCAAAATTCATTATCAATGTTTTATGATCTAAATTGAGTTTGTTATTGTCATTCGTCTTTCCGTGTTCTTATAGAAAACTCTGTTCGCGATTTTTTAATGCCAAAATTAATAGTTCAGTTTTGCAGAGAAAAACATGCATGTTGATACTGAGGAGGCTCGTAACTTGATTTTTAGAATTTTTTTATCTCCCTCTGCCTAGCTGGTCTCGATGAAATTGGCTCAACACTTGGAGGGTGTGATGCGCTTTCTTATGATCATTGGTTTGTCGTTAAAAAGCTACACCTTCAGTGGACCAATAAGTGATAAAAACTGACTGGATTACATGTCTGGCTGCCACTGGTGGAACTCCATACCGTTTTAATGTTGAACAGTACGATGCGAGGATGCATGGCAGCATTAAATAAAAGCTGTTAAATTTCATTGTTCAAATTCTAAATGAGAAAAAGTTGGACGACGGCAGTGCTCTTGTTCATATTCCTTGCTCCGTAAAAATACTTTCATGCGCATTCATATCTGTCTTGTCATGGGGGTCTTGTTTATTTTTTCTTTTGGTATTCTCTGGGATGTATGAAGACATTTACCGCATTACATATCTGTAACACGACTCTGTTGTGTGCTGCACGTACAGAGTCTGCACGCTGCACATTGTATATCTGTAACGTGAGTTTTGTGTGCAGCACGTACAGAGTCTGCACGCTGTACATTGTATGTCTGTAACGTGAGTTTTGTGTGCAGCACGTACAGAGTCTGCACGCTGCACATTGTATGTCTGTAACGAGAGTTTTGTGTGCAGTACGTACAGAGTCTGCACGCTGCACATTGTATGTCTGTAACGTGAGTTTTGTGTGCAGCACGTACAGAGTCTGCACGCTGTACATTGTATGTCTGTAACGTGAGTTTTGTGTGCAGCACGTACAGAGTCTGCACGCTGACGGGGACATCGGCTTCTCGAAGGAATACGAGGCGATCCAAGCAGCGTCGACTCAGGACTCGCTGTCTGCTGAACACTCGCACCATCCCGACAACAAGCTCAAGAACAGATACCTCAATATTGTCGCTTGTCAGTATGCATATACTTTTAATTCTTGCTTTTTATTCAATTCGTGAATTATTTATACATTCATCTAGTTCGTTTTATTTTCTTTAAAAATCCGTTCTTATTGTTTCTATAGTTTCTTCCATTTGATTTTAGGAATTTTTAGTTATATGTTGATCGAGTTTTTATGACTAATTCTATTCGATTTAAAAAATTTTAATTATCTGTTTTTACAACTGTTAAATTTTCATTTACTTGTTTTAAATTCTTAGTTATCCATTCGTAGTTGCTATGACTTCCTCTATTATATTTCAAGTTTTTTTAGTAATCCTTCATTACAGTCTTATGTTTTTATATACTCGATTTTTTTAGTAATCCGGTGTAGGATTTCGAAACTTTCCTCTATTTAATTTTGAATGAAACAAGTTAGACATGCGAGTTTTCGGTTAGTATAGCAATAATGTTCAATTGTTCAGTTCATATTAAATGTATTCTCTATGGAATAATTCTTGCATTGGAAGTTGTAAATTGATTCCCGAATGAATTCAATATGATATTCTTATCACAAAATTATGTCCTCCGTATTTCTCGGCTTTGCGCTTTTTCCTTGAAGGTCATTTACTCACTAACAAACTTTGTTCTCGTCAAAAACCTGAGTATTTGGGACCGGACCCCCGGTCCATCAGAATAGGTGCAGTGCAGATGAAGGTTGCCTCCACCATGCCTCGTGGGGTAATGAAGTGTTCATAATGGAGGTCTTATCCACAGACGACCACACGCGCGTGCCTCTGCGACCTCTGCCCGGGCAGTCGAAGAGGTCTTCTGTGCTTGAGTACGTGAATGCCAACTACATTGACGGGTACGACAAGGCCCGGGCCTACATCGGCACTCAGGGGCCCCTCCCCTCCACCTTCGACACCTTCTGGAGGATGGTGTGGGAGCAGCGTGTGTCCATCATCGTCATGATCACCAACCTCGTCGAGAGAGGCAGGGTAAGTTGCCAGCCCGTCAAATCTCGCAATTCAAATACTTAAAGCTCAGAAGGGTTTGAAACTCACCATAATAGACGTCTGTACTTCGATATTGAAAACACTGGTACTGACGCATATAAAAGGTTAAAACTTGTTGGAAATTTTGTCATTAGTTTAGATATATTGTAAAAAAGATGAAAGTTTGAAGACATTTCTATGCTACTTGAGAATTTTTTGCATCCAGGTCTACTCTAGGGTCTCCGAGTTACTGCTAGTCACAATGTGAGGTGTAAATGAGCGTAGATAGCGGATAGCGGATAAAAAATGAGGATAGCTATCGTATTTATATTAAACTTGTTCATGTACTCTATAATCTTCAAATCGATTACAATCATTTAAGGATTTATTCGGACAAATTATAGGTAAACATTAAAGAAGCTCAGCTGGGGAATAATAAAGCAAGCATAATGAAAAAGAAATAATTACTAGATAACACACTATATGTTGACACTGTAATAGTATTTTTGGTGATGTTCTAATTTACTAATGACTCCTGAAATACTAAGATTACGTCTGTTGCTTGTAATCTCGAATTTAAATGAAATACGATCAAGTTTATCTGTCTGTACATCAGACTGCAGCGCAACTTCCTCGTCCAGGTATGACGCTCTTGTGACCGCCTGCTTGGTGGAAGGGGAAAAATTCAACTTCTAAGGATGCATAGTTGCTTGTTTTAAATTTATCTGATTCTGGTGAATGGATCTGTCTCTCCATAGTTACATTTTAATGGTACTAGGTGCTGGTGGACGGTTATAACTCGCCATAATTGCTTGTTTTAAAGATATCAAGTTGTGGTGAACGAGTCTAATTCTCCTGCATTGATTAAGAATTTGTTGGAGAGATATAAAGTGAGAAAAAATAAAGCATTGACTCAGCTAAAAGTCATTGGGTTGAGATCACAGGATCGATTATTTTCTCGTAAATATTTTATAGCATTATGGATTAAATGTTATACAGTATGGACCACAAAAAGTAAACCCAACCTTAAATGTTAATTACTTCACAGTGAATGAAGATATTTTAAGTCTGTTATTTGTATTAAGCGCGGAGAAATGTTCTCCATAAAAATGTCGAGTCATATCAAATTGGTTCCACTTTTATCTCTCACCAATGAGATAAATAATAGTTGTAAAAACGTGAGTTGCACATGAAGTATATTAAGATTAGGATTGATAGCCAACTTTTAAACATTACTGACTTTCGATAAAAATACTTAAGTTTCATTTGCACTGAACAAATGGCACAGAATTGTCATCATCCTCCTTCCAATGAATTGTTCGTAATGATTTGCAATATTGTCCTTACAGAGCTAAAGTTAAGCAACAACTTCTCGAAGGAGATTATCCTCGTCGCTTAAGATTTGCTCACTGGTTCGCTGAACGTCCAGAAATTTTTACTAAATGGGTAGTGGTGGAAGATGAATGCGCATTTCATATGAATGAAGCAGTAAATAAGCACATCTGTAGGTATTATGCATCGAAAAAACATCCTCCTGAAGAAAATACTTATGAATACAGCATGAGTAGAGAAAAGGTGTCTCTTTGGTGTTGGGTTTTTGCGGCGCCGAATCGGTAATTGGACCATTTTTTAGGCTACTCATGCTGATTTCACCTAAAATATATTCATTCACTGTGAAGTAATTAACATTTAAAATTGGGTTTACTTTTTTGTGGTCCATATTGTATAACGTACTTCTACAGATAGTTTCAAGTTCTCCTGCTTATGACACTGTAGGTTGTCTCCATTTTATTTCAGATCTTCAACTTGAAAAGACGCGGTGATCTAATTGATTTGTTCGTGTCCAAATGTCTCTTTCAGACCGTAGGATATTACTTGAATTAATTAATGATAATAATGGTGGACATTTTTTCTCTCTATTGCGCCTGCTTCATCATAGGAAACCATAAAAAAACAACCCAAACTTGCTTCCCAATGTCTCGAGGTATTTATTGTACATTCTCACACACACACATATACTCTTGTGCATTCGTGCTCAATTTTACTTGTGCATTTCTCTGCTCAAGTCAAGCAAGTCAGGCATTCATGACTGCTGAGTAGAGTGAGAGTTGCTGGCTAACTTCAATTATGAAGTTGGTCCGTAACTCCGGGTCTACAGTTCACGGATGAATGTGCCTTGATTGAATGAGTTGGGTGGTGCAGATTGGTGTGCACTGCTTTCTTAGCCTTCTTCAAGAATCCACTTTCCTAATTTGAAGTACTTCAACCTTCTGCTGTTGGTCTTCGTTGTTCATAATTTATTCTGTATGGTCTGGTTTTTATTGCTAATTATTCATTTGCATTACTATGTATAGTTATTTTTGACGTTATCAGCTTTAGTCCTAACATTGTTTCGTTGCATTATTTTATCCAAGCTGAAACTGGATCTTAATTTACTTCATTGACTATAACATCGTGGATCTGACTACAAACTATGGAGATTTCCATTGAAATTTATCCCCGTCTTTATTTGACTGTGCATCTCACTAGCAGTCAACGTGCTAAAACGTTACGCTCTATTGTCACGGCTCTAAAAGAACAAGGTCATGACGAATTATAGGGTGCGTTTGCATAGCGTTTCAAGTGTTTGCGATATTGACACTCAATGTATTACTTTTAAAACTAGATAGAAATTTCATATTTAGCATTTTCTATGCGTTTCACATCATTCATAGTACTGTCACTCTCCGCTTGCCATTAAAAAGTATATTTCTTTGACCATAGAAGTGATTACGGGCAGTGGTGCGTAGTTTTGTGAGATGTGAAGTAGAATTTAAGTGACCTGTGGTAGCATAAGAAATTAAAAATTTGCTTGGTGTAAAAGCTTAGAATTTTTTGGTGTACGAAAGAAAAGTTTCAATTTCCGAATTGCAATTCATACAAATCATCCACTGAGACGTACTTGGTAACCTTAATTGATTTATGGTCCCGCTTAAAATGGGTGTTCTTTTAACTGATATTAATTAAAAAATTGTTTCTTGTACTTATGTACCATACATAACTTGTATTATTGACAATCACTTACCCCGCTGTTAATTCACTTCTGTATTATACATATGGTTTCACATTCTTTAAACTAGAAAATCACAAAGGGCTTCGAAAGTAACTTACTGTGTATTGAACCTGATGCGTCTTGTTCATATTATTCTATACAAAATTAATAATTTCTTCGGTATACATTTCATTTGATTACTCATTTTTATAAGTTCAATCATTTGTTCGTTTTTGGTTTCCTCTATTTCTCGGTGTTTCTTTGCGTCTCAGACACGCAATTCTGTACACGTACCAATGTTTGAACGCATGCCTCTGTCGTTTTCCTGCATGCCGGCACGGTGCAGTAGATGTGCGACCACTTCGCTGCAGTTATAGTTGACTTTCTGATAACTGTTGATACCACACGTCCTGTGTGGGGGGACAATTGATGCAATGCGTCTCATGCATAGGGCAGTATTCATTCCAATAATATGAAATTCAAGTATTCGATTTCTTAATCCCATAACTAAGTATGGTTGTGATCAAAGATTTAGATCTTTCGGATGCTTGTTAATACGTTGCCTACGGTTGTTCAAAATTACTGTTGAAATAATCTACCTAGTGGTACACATATGTACCAACGAGTTGTCAATGTGTTAGAATAGTACACGTCTCTAAGGAGTGGTTCAAATTGGGAGTCATATGAAAGACCCTCAAGCCATACAATAACTGCAGCTAAGACAATTTAACTTCTACGTTTCGCTTTCCTTTGCTTACCTTGCACAAATTGGTACTTTTAAGTCAAAAACAAACATGAAAATTAACTCCATTTCTATCATTTCCAAGCAGGTGATCCTTCCCTCATTTAATTTTCCAACCTTTATCTTGATTCTAAGAAGTGCGTTTCGTGTTTTCGAGCAGAAAAAGTGCGACCAGTACTGGCCCAAAGAAGGCACGGAGACGTACGGTCTCATCCAGGTGCGGCTTGTGCAGGAGGACGTGCTCGCCACCTACACCATCAGGAAGCTTGCCATCCGCCACATGAAGGTGGTCTGTCGTTATCATTGCCAGCAATTGTGTAGTCTTGCAGTAAATGATACGATTGAGCAAGATTACAGTTGTTAAAACTCTACAGATAGAAGCTCATATAATTCGTTTATGCGCAATTAAGGTTATATGTATATGCCTCGGAAGCATATATTTTGAATTAATGAAATGAATAATCTTTGTACTTTCTTTAAATACTGTCGACCCTTTCGGGAATTTTCACTTCTTCTCGTATTTTCTTTCTCGTATTCATTGAACGCAACTGTCTTGGAAACTGTTGCATTTAGGTGAATGAAGTCTTGACGTATGACACTGATTCGAATGGGAGTGTCACGTGATTAATCTAAGTTCATCCTGTTGCAGGTGAAGTGCACTAAGTCTGGCAGCGTGGAGCGCACAATCCTCCAGTACCATTACACGAACTGGCCAGACCACGGCACCCCGGACCACCCTCTCCCTGTGCTGGCCTTCGTCAGGATTAGCGCTGCTGCCAACCCTGACAACGCTGGGCCAATCATCGTCCACTGCAGGTTTGTCCGATGATTGTAATTCTGTCAGCGTGGGCTTTATCATCGTTCACTTCATATTTGTTTATAATATCGTCATCCGAATCGAGAAAGCGTCCACAGGCAGTCAGTAAGAACATAAACCTGATAGCGAAAAGCGCTCACTGCAGGTCTGTTGGAGTTAATTTACAGCCGTATAGGTAAATACACCGTCAGTCTTCCAGGCAGACACCTATGTGCTTTACGAGTATGTGCAACGATAGTTACTATTAATAGAGTATATACAACGATAGTTACTATTAATACAAAACTGTTAAGGATATATGATATGTGCTTCACTTGTATATCTATCGTCGGATCTATTTATGTAAAGCCGTGCCGTATATATAACTGTTTATTATTATATTATAAAGCACTGCCGTAGTTTTACTACGCTTGTAACTTGTACTGCTACTGTGTAACTGTCACAGAGTGCTACTGTGTAACTGTCACAATCGTTACTCTGAAAATCTAGCACCCAGCGTCAGTAAGAGTTCTACGTCAGTTGGTATTTCAATTGTGTTGTGTGCAGCGCCGGCGTGGGCAGGACGGGCACCTACATCGTCCTAGATGCCATGCTGCGCCAAATTAAAGCGAAAGGCAAGCTCAACATTTACGGCTTCCTGAAGCACATCAGACTGCAACGCAACTTCCTCGTCCAGGTATGACGTTCTTGTGACCGCCTGCTTGATGGAAGAGGACAAGTGCAATCTTTTGTGTATGCATAGTTGCTCGTTTTTAATTTATCTGATTCTGGTGAATGGATGCAACTATCCATATTTACATGTTAAAGAGACTAGGTTCGAGTGAACGGATGCAACTCTTCATAGTTGCTTTTTTTAAAGATATCGCGTTATGGCGAACGAGTCCAATTCTCCAGCATTGATGAAGAGTTTGTTGGAGAGTTATTAGGTGGGAAGGGATGAAGCATCAACTCAACTGAAAGTCTTTAGGTTGATGTCACAGGATCGTTTTTTTTATACATATTCGATGGTGTTATGGATTAAATGTTACATAATCTTTGTCTAAAAATGGTTTCTAATTTATTTAATAGTTAACGAGGCATCAAAGGAAGCCATTGAATGGTCCAAGCATATGTTTTTTAGGAATGCATCAATTTTTTTGTCGGTTGTCCAACAGGTTATTTCAAATTTATTACTTCCGTAACATTGTCGTTGTAGGATCACTAACTACCGGAAGGTCTAAAATGGCGTAAAGGGGATCTAGTCTTGCGTTAAAAACCATCGAGTTGTCTCAAAATGTATTGTATTACCTTTAATGCAAGTGAATGTTTATAAAACACTGAATTTTATACAATGTCATAAAACATAGGTAGTAGGCTTAGTCTTTGCATTAAATTTAAGTGATTGTTGTGAAAGATGGGTACTGGGCAACCGATTTTTACTTGATCTGGAGATTTTCAACAGTTTGCCCATATCTGTGCCGAGTAATTTTGTATATAAAGCGTCTTTGATTACCGTACTTCAAAATTAATAATGATTTAGTTTAAATTACAGGACACTCTAGTATATACTTCATTTGTGCTCCTACTCTTTTGTTCTTCCTTACCATAGACTACAATAACAACTTAACTGAAACTATGGGGGCTTGACTTCTCTACAAGTCAACCAATTATTAGTTCTGATGTAGATTTCTACAGCCTTGATAGGATTACAGATTTTTTATCAAATTGATTAAATGTTGAACTTTTTGAGGAATGCATTACCTTACCTTTGCAATCGGTAGGTGCATATTCCTGACCACAACTCTACATGTGTTTGTTTGAGCAGACGGAGGAGCAGTACATGTTCCTGCACGATGCGCTGGTGGAGGCCATCCAGTGCGGCAACACCTGCGTTCCTGCAGCAGGTATCAGCCGCTACATCGCATCGCTGCAGGCGGCAGGGGGACCGGAGCACACGCCCTGGTTCCTGCTACACCACCAGATGAAGGTGGGTTGTGTTGTACTGCCACATTAGGGTGGGCTTTGCTGCACCACCATAAGAATGTCTCATGGAAGACGAAAGGTAATTAACGATCAAGTGTTGATTGCCGTGGACTCGCCTGGAGAAGCCTACGTGCGTATACGTCTGTCGGCAGCTGGCATCACTACAGCACTTATTTAAATTTTACCTGCTCTTCTGATCTCATATTACCTCACAAGGCGAGGTGCGCTTCTTTGGCGTGCTGTTACCTGATGAAAATATTGTCTTAACATCGGTAGTTATTAGGCCTCGTTTCCAAGTATTATTCTAGCCAAGTTATTGAAATATAAAATGGTATTGATAATCTCTTATTGTATCAGTTTGTTTGATTTCTGTTACGATTCCTTAGGCTTTGTTACCACTTGTTTCGTGTCAAATGCCGATACTGAACTACTTGAGCTGTTCGTTGTACAGCAGCATCTAGGGATCTTCAATTTTACAAGTAATTCAATAGAATAAGTTCTGCACTTTCGAAACACCATTATTCGAAAATGCCGTAACTCGATGGCCTACTGGATGTGTTGGATTATTGATTTTCGAGGTTTTATAGAGGATAGTTGAAGTCCAAATGGAGCGGGTTAATCTTTGTTCTTTTTATAAAGTTTTGTGCGTTTATTTTTTATTTTGTTGGCTTTTAAATAGTTGTATCAACGCTCATGTAATGTGAACAATTCGATGTGCATAACCAAGACAAAAATATGACTCTATGTATGTAGAAACCAATTTCATTAGTTTTAACAACGATGTTTAGTCGATTGAAATGGCGTTTGAATTTTTGCCTAAGAAGCATTTATTAGATGACAGAACCCCTGTTCAGTGAATGCTGTGGTTGAAGTAACTACTAGCCTATTTATTTGTTCCTATACCTAAAATAAAACGCCGTGATCTTCGTTAAGTGAATGAGGTTAGGTTAGATTTAGTATTACGTCAATAACTTTGATGACAAGTGTTCACAAATCACTCAATAAATAACGGGACGTTTTCAGATGGCGACACAGTTTACGGCAGAGGAGTACAACGTGATGAGCGCGCTGAAGCCCTGCAACCGCCACAAGAACAGGACAACGCACCTCCTCCCCATGGAGAACGCCAGGGTGCATCTCACGCCCAAGGTGACCACGCGGTGGCTACTGCCAGGGCCTTCAGTCGCTGCTCTGTCTTGTGATCGCCTCAATAAAGGATCCATGTTCAATATTAAGTTGATCATTTGTGACTCTGGTACTTGGGTGTGCTAACAAAAATCCCGAAGAATATTAACTTAGCGAGTGGAGACGTGAAAGTTAGGCATTTAAGGACCACTTTAGAGAACGTAATACTCCTACTAATTACTGTTTGTTTTAATATATGAATTTAGGCGCCAGACTATGAACATTTAGCAACCGACTAAGTCTTTTGTCTGGGTCTAAAAGAGTTGATGTGTAAAATGGATGAAGATAAACTTTTATGATAACCGAGCAGGGCCCAAGTGGAGGATTCGAGACCAGTATTACAGTAGTTGCTTGCATGGTTTGGACTTGTTTCGTGAAGCCTTCATATGAGGTTACGAGTTAAGCTTCGCGTTTTCTAAAAATGTTTTTACTTCTTTTCTAATACTTTCCGTTTTGATAATTTAGTAGTCAAGATATTCAAAGCACCACGGAATCCCCCTGTACGAGTAAGATGTTGCAAGTTTATCGATTCCTTGTTCTGGTTCGGCCAAAATCGAAATTTACTTCTTTTACGTAAACCGTGTTCAAGCTTGGCTTACATTTTTTGCAGATCTAAAACTGAATAAAACTCTTCTAGATATTTTGTGAACATAGAATCTCTGTGATCAAGCGAAAATCAAATTCATTTTGTCAGAATTTGAATGAATTTTGAAATCTTTTGCACTAATTCAACTGAGAGCCCAAATTTTAAGTAAAGGATGTATCTACGATCAATATTAAATCAATGATTAATTAAATTTTTGCTGTCTGTATCAAATTTGTATATCTGAGAGAAATCCACATGAATTTGAACTGAGCAATAGTAGAATACAGGGATGGGTTGTAGAACTTCCAAGTGACTGGCGCTTCAGATGAGCTGGGATGCCTTAAGCTGTGCCTCGCTTGAGCATCTCTGATTAGGCGAAGGGTTAGAAAATCTAGTCGTGACATTGCTTACCATTAATACGTTTTATTTGATATCTCACGTCGAGAAAACGTTATTTATCTTCTATACTAAGGCGGCAGTGGACGGGTCGGACTACATCAACGCAACGTGGCTGATGGGTTACCAGCGGTTGAAGGAGTTTGTCATCACTCAGCACCCGCTGCAACAAACCGTGCTTGACTTCTGGCAAATGGTGTGGGACCACAACGCTCAGACCATCGTACTGCTCAGCGCTGTAGATGAGGATACTGGCCTATACCCTCAGTTCTGGCCCAGCCAGCACGAGGACATAGATTCCGAGAACTGGAAGGTTCGTCTCGCTCTATTGCAACTTATTCGCTCAGCAGTTCCCATATTAAAGAATTATCTATTCCATGGGTGTCGTTTCGAGGCAATGAGGGAAAGATCCTCTTGACTCGCTGTATTTTTTGTTATATTTTTCTTCCTTTTCAAAGCCAACTAGCACGAGGTTAACTTTTTTGAGATTTAGTGTGTCCTTATTTCATTGTATTTTCCTTCTAGGCTGTTGATTTTTTTTAGCAGTGTATTGACAGTGGGTGAAAGGAAGGCCAATCGGACTCCTTTTCTTTGATATTAATCTATGTTACTATTAGATAGAATGTGCAAATGAGCTCAAAAACCTTAGAGCACTTTGAGTTTTTAAATACTGGCTGTATATGATGGGGTGTCTTTAGGTACCAGGCATTTGAGAAACATATTGTGATATTTTTCGATAAATGATTTCCGAGTTAGTCGTTTCATGGAGAAACGTATTAAATTTTGTAGTTGGTTAGAAAAACAGAATTGGCTGCCACTAAGTGAAGACAATGAAGTCGGATATGATACAACAGTTTGTTGAGAGTAGACTGGAATTTGAATAGAGTGAGATTAGTGCTTGTATAGTCAAATCAGACTGTAGGAATTGATTGTACGCCAGAGAATAAAATACATGGAGAAAGTGTGTGAGGCAGCATATCTTTACCGCAGCACTATTGAGGGAGAAAGAAAAACCGCGTATCGTATGCGTTGGAGTTAACGTGTGAAAACTGGTGGATATTTTCGCTAACTTCTGCACGAGTGGTTATTTTTGAAAAAAATGGACGAACTTATAAAAGCCATCGTTAAGCACTTTGTGTGACTGATCAGACCTGTCTATGATCACTTTAATATTAAGGGAATGGCCAAAGAATATAAGTATTTGGTTATTATTCGTATGACCGTATTTCCTTTCTAATGAGAGATGTGCGCTCACACGAAAATCCATTTGTTTAACGGAGACTCGCACAATTTTCTGTTCCGAGAGTAAGAAAAATTCAATGGTGAAGCAGCACTTCAAACACAGTCATCTTTGGTTCATCCATGCTCCATACACCATCCTCTCCGTACGATCTCATGTACCACTTGATGCGTTGTGACACCTCATTTGTGTACAGGTTCGTTTCTTAGAGGAGCGAGTACACTCGGGCCAGGTGACGGTGGAGGTGGCGGTGCAGAGTCTTCAGGACGACTACGAGCTACCCGTGAGACTGGTCATGGCACCAGGATGGCCGGACTCCCTCCCTGCTCTCGCCACAACCCTGAGCCTTGTCACGCAGCTCCACGAGGCACATCAGAACTACCAGAATGGTCCACTGGTTGTCGTTGATAAGTGAGTTTTCAGTAGTCAAAATTTTTATTCATAGTGCTCCTTGACCATTTGTCTTTCTCGAAAACAGAATCCGAGCTCTGCAAAACGGCCAACCATTTTTTGGATTCGTATTGAAGCTTATATCCAAAACGGACAATAATTTTTTTTAGAATTTCTATTAAAGCTAATATTTGTGAAAAATTAGTGTCACCAGTGACAGAGTACACTACAGGGAACATTCAGAGCCTTCACACAAAAAACGAGGATACCATCTCCTTGGTAAAGGTGAAACTTTACCTATGTGTTTTCTTACACAGGCTCTTGAAAAGTATGCTGATAGTGCGCACAAGCGCCCTAGTTAGCTGCTAAGATGGAAAATTAAGAAGTACTTCAGGGCTGAAAACCATATTCGGTCAACCAAGCTCCATCTTATAGTGCTCTAGAACTGCCAGAAGAATCTTCGCCATGTGTGTTAACCTGTAATTTTACCTCATATTTACTAGCTAAAATAATAATTTGAAAAGTTAACGTAGCTTTGCCAGAATTGTTCGCTAGGTCACTAGCTGAAATTTCATGCTTAGTTCAACGAATATTTCAAAATCAGCATAAGATAGATTAGGCTCATGTGAAGATATTTGTTTAGTTTTTAAGTTTTAAATATTCTTGAATAATCCATTAAATATTTCAATGAAGGATTCTTGGGCTATTAAGGTTCTCCTCCTAAACGTTGTCGGATAGACAAACCAGCATGAGCTGTCCTGTGGATTAGTCTGTGCTTTAGACTAATCTGTGGTCTGACCCGATGACCGCAAGATGATGTCTTTGGGCTAGTGGTTTAGCGGTTACGTAAATAGCTTAATCGTTTGATATCTAAGGTAGGGAGGCAATACTGAACTATGTTGTTTTATAATTATTTTCATCAACTCGTGCGACTAACTGACAGTATGCTTATTTTTTTGTGTACAGGAACGGTGGCACAGAGTCTGCAATGTTCTGCTTACTGACGACACTCAAAAGTCAAGTAGAATACGAAAGATGCGTCGACCCCTTCCTTTATTTTAAGCTTTACCACAACAGAAGACCTGGCATATGGAATTCTCAGGTAAGTTGGCATTATATCTCGTAACGCAAATCTGACGTTCATTCAGATGTGAAGCTATGCTTGTGTTTATTTAATTTCTTAGTACTTCATATGAAATAATTAAAAAATTGTAACTAAACCAAACTAACCTTATGACATACGGACTGTGCGATGAATGGTGACCTGTGCTTGGCAGGCAGCTAGTTTTTACTATAATCTTATTTGGATCTATGCACCAGCATTTTTTATTGACATTGATACCTATACAGTGTCCATAAAGTCTCTTTACCTAGAAGTGGTAAAGAGACTTTATGGACCCTTTGTACTTCAGCAGTGATGTTATTCAATTTGTCTTCAATCCGTTTTACCCTTGCAATTATTCTTTCTTCCTTTGTGTTTAGCATTGATAGAGTCACACGTTTCAACGCTGAATTCTCTGCCGCCAGGACGACCTGCTGTTCATATATCGCGCCATGGAGGCGCACATCGGCTCTCACTACTCCATGAACGCGTCCAGCAGCAGCAGCTGCGACCTGGCGGGGCTCTCTGACCCAGTCATTTGCCCCCTCCCTAACATGACTGTGATCCCGTCCAGCCTCCCCTCCCTCACCGTCATCCCTTCCACGCTGCCCTCCGTCATCCCTTCGTCTTTACCTAACTCCCTGTCTCTCCAGCAGCCGTGCGATCTTATCCCTACGTCCGTGAGTGGGTCCGGCACCGAACTCACGCCTCCCCAGACCCCTCTACAAACCCAGGCCAACGTCATCAGTGCTGCTGCCGCTAATGCCTCTCACTGCCTTGCTGCTGCAGCCGCTGCCGCTGGAAGTCCTCCTACACAGGACCAAATTCACCAGCAAATGCAGTACCAGCAACCTATTGTACAGGCCCTAACGTCTCCCGTTGATCTCCAAAATGCTGTCTTGCAGCAGCAACAGTTACAGCAACAGCAGCAGTTGCAACATCAATTACACCAACAGAAATTACAGCAGCAAGTGAACCCTGCCATTATATCGTCACCGGTGAGCACGCTGACTCGTAACAAGCGTACCATGTCTCCTGTACCTGTCTCTTCCCCTTCCTTACCAAACAACAGCGAGAGCGTCATGTCTCCCCTAACTGTGCTCCCACCCAACGGGTGTCCAGGTAACGGATTCCCCCGAAATAACGTTCTTCAGACCGGCTCTGATACAGGCAGTCACGCGAGAGTGTCACCAGAAGGCCGAGAAGACTTTCCCCTCACCAGTGATAGTGTGCCTCTCGATTTGGCTCCTTTGCCACCAGTGTGATAGCTCTTTTCTTTCTCGCTTCTTCGTCTTTGGATCGTTCATGCTTGATGTAGTTCTTGTCTTTCTGTCGTTCACATCAGCAATTTGTTGTTTGTGACTCCTCAACTGGAATTTTTATTTATTGTCGTTGAAGGCTGTTTTAGGTAATATTTTACAGAACAAATAATAGCTATCACTAGTTTATACACAATGTCTTCATGCATCTTGAAATATCTAGTTCTATTCAGGTGAACAACGTGTTTTTCTTGCGCTTCACCGCCTCGCAGAACGAAATGAAGTTCACCATAGATGTACTGAAGGGCAATCCGTAGTTGTCAACGCAAAGTTTCACCATCCTTCGAAAAGTGAACCGGCGATGAAACAAAATAGACCCACCTTCTAATGATCGCATTGTTTCAATCATATCGGCCTCATTTTCTACCACATAACTACTTTTGAACTGTGATACACTGCAAGTAAATTCCTCATATGATTGTTGCGCACAGGTTTATTCTAATAGCATCCCTTTCTGTGTGTAAACGCATGGTAGCTCTAGTGGGGCTGACCGTTGATTTTAAATATCTTAATTTCTATTATGTGATGACAATTCGTTTGAAGATTTTTCTCTTATTTTATAGCACACAGTATCCTTGCCTCTGATCTGTTGATGATTACATGGATAATAATTATCGATATTGAACATTCCGGTTTCGTTGTCGTGTTCTATTCATGCTGGAGTGATCTTGCCCATGTTCTATCCCTGTACAGACGGTGGTCGTAGAGCACGTGTCCATGCCTCTCTTTGCTTATAAAATTGATCTCATTAGGTAGGCAGTATATTGGAATACATTCTAGCATACATGGTACTCAGGAAGTGGTGTATCTCTCATAGGAAGTAGAAAGTGCAACACTATTTACTTAAGGGCTCTCATGAAGCTCGCGGATATTTAAAGCTTTATTTTTTGTGGATCTTGTATTCGGGTTCTGACTGTTACGAAGCCAATATTTTCTGTATATTTTGTGTTCCCATTTGTGGATGAAATTTGTTCAAATCATCCAGTAGTGAGACGCAATCTGATATGAATTTTTTTCTGTCTCTTCTATATTTTCCATTATCCCAATTTTACTGAGTCTTCTGTGATTCACTGCTGGTTTATTGAAATGTTATCTCGTTTTGTCAATCAATTTATTATCATATTTGATATCTTTTAGTCTTCAAATTTTCACAATTTATTACCTGTTATTTTTTACAAATTTTATAGATTTCTCGCCCTCCTTCAATTTATTAGCTTTTCCTTCTCCTAGCCTTTTATTTTCTTCACTAAGTGCTTTTTCCCTCCTAACTTCATCTTCAACTTGCAATGCATCGCTGTTGTTGAAGAACTAATGGCGGTCGTCTCGAGCTGCGTCTTTTCTGGATGGCTCGCTGATGAGCACCTTGTGTTCGTCAAAACAATGCGTCATCAATACACGTACTTGTTTCAAATCTTGGGCTCATGGACGTGCTGAATTTTCCAGCATTGATTCACTTGGATGTTAGTGAGTGACCATCTACAGTGTTTTGGCCAGCAAGTGTAGCGCTTGATGCTCGTCAGCGGTGCCTCCAGTTACCGTCAGTGCTGCCTCAGTTCCTCTTCATTCAAGAGGTGGCAGATTGTCTCAGTGACCTGGTTTGTACCGTGATTAATATCGTAAAGCTTAAGTATTTAGCCTAGCTAAGTGAAGGCTAAGTGAGTGATGACTGCATTTTAGAGGTTAATAGTACTCTCGTGCTGCCTATTTATAAACTGTTTTATTTTGTTACGCCAGTTGTACAGTAATTCGTATTTCAGTCTACTTAAGAGGACGAAAATGGGAACAGAATTTGTATATAGATGTTTTAGTCGTAACTTATAGTATGTGTGTTTGTCTGTAGGCTTGCTGAAATTAATTCATTGGTATCCTGCGAGCTGTTTGAGCACTGCATTGCAGACGCGCCTTATGAGTAGCCTCTTAGCTAGTGCGCGCGTGCGAATCCTTCTCCAGGCTTAGCTTCCCGATTAGATAACAAATGAATATGTACACTTAAGAGTAGCATATGCTATTTGATGCTCCCAAAGATAAACATATACTTGTCTCTCTTTCGTGAGACAAGCCATATATCTTTGACATCAAATTGTAATTATCCCTGATCTGGACTAGTCTATACTGGTACGGGGATATCGCAGCAACCGGTACTTTTATTAAAACGTGATTCATATTGCCTTGGTTCAGAAATTTCCTGCAGGAAACGGTGTAGAAATTTGTACGCGAATGCCTCTAGGAGGTTACACCCAGTTTGGCTCTTATGGTCTTTTTTATTTTTGCAATCCATGGTTTGTAAATTAGGGGTAATAATAATTAATGATATTATCCTTTTCTTTAATGAGTTAATCATTGATATATAATAATTTCAATAATTTTTAATTAGAAATCATTATGTTAAATATTATTTTTTGTGAAAGGAGCGCTTTTATTTAGAGGCACGACGCCGGTATGTACTTGTAGTTGTCTTAACTACTTCTATTCCAACAGTGGTTGTATTTGAGTCAGTTTTTACATTTGATCATAATTTATAATACATAATTTTGGTAATAACGACTTAGCTTGTCTAATCTATTTTTCTCAAGTTTAGAGACCCGTTTTCCGTGGATACTGCACTGAGCTTTCTGTTTCGTATTGCGTACAATCGAGTGTAGTTATTTTCTGTGTCATTTTGAATGCCATTTAGCCAGTCATCTTTTTTGCCGGCTTAATGCAAAAAGTATCAAGAGTCCTTCGTGTATGTGCCAGAAAATAACCACAGGGTTAGCTATAGGAACATTTTTCTTGAAAGATTAGATGTTATCTGCAGCCATGTACCTGAGGAAACTTCTCTAACTCGAACACTTGTTTGTATTTATTTGTGTTCCACTTCCTCGAAACTCTTTATATTTTTTACTTCGGTGAACACTTATTTTTTAGCTTACCGTACTTAGATCGTCTGATTGTCGTGTTGGTGAAGTATAGATGGCATTGCTACTGCATCTCGAGTCTTGTAGCCATTTTTTTGAAAGACGCGTAATCGCGTAACGTAATTTCGATGCAGTGACTGCGACGTATGATCATGTTCTCTTCTTTGAAGACGCACTTGGCCAATGAAGTCATGTTCATCTGGTGAGTAGAGGCTACGAAAAGTTGTATTCTAAGTCTCTACTTCGACTACGCTAATGAATCAATTCAAATTAATGTATATTTTGGCCATAACTAGTTCCAGTATTGTATTTCACAATAAAATTTGGCTTCATAGCATATGCTTCATCAGCAGTAGTAACATTCCAGGTAAAATTTTGCAGTAAAAATTTAATTATACTTGCGAATACACTAGCACGGCTCTTGGTTTTGAAGAACAAGGTATGACGGATACTTAAGTCACATACTAAATAGATCCGTTTATAACTTACACCAGGAAGTTAGGCTTTTGAATTTCTTGTTTTTTTATTTGCCTCGATGGCGCTGATGTGTTCAAAACTTAACTATCTCATATGTAAGAAAACAGTAACAAACAAGGTTTGCTTAGATAAGAACTTGGTTCATTTTTTTCAAGTAATTGAAAAACATTTGTATATTATTTGAGTTTTCGTGAGAATCATTACGAATGTGCTGCGTGTGTCTGGCCTGTTTTTAACGCGACTTCGGAGAGAGGTTTGAGAGACTCTGAACTGTTGTTCCACTGTTTAAAAATGCCATAATGCACAAGTTTATTTGTCGTATGATAGTATGGTATTGTTTGCTTCAATGAATTGGAAGTGCGAATCATAATCCATACCGATCTTGATTTTTTGTGGACTTTAGTTCAAGTTTGGAAGATGATCCCTTGTTCTTATGTTAAGAAAACTAGCATTCTCTTGTTTAACCCCGTACAACTGGTCAAAAGTTTGTATTGAGGATATTTGCTTACTCATGTACGAACATGTAGATGTATACGTCTAATGCATACAAGCAATTTACCTAAAAATAACAATCTCGAGCACGTTCACTCGTGTGCATTGTTTAATTATTTTATTTTCTAAATAGCCCAACTAGGATGCGATTTTTGTTAGCTTATCAACTTCGATTTCTCATTTCTTCTCGACACTGAACTTTGCTTGGCCGAGCGAATCAGGTAAATTTTTGTATTTATAAATACGTCGGTATCTTGTTTACCTCGTTGTTATTCATTTTTCATCTTATTTTGTTCTTAAATGTTGTGTTGTTACGTTGTATTTTTGTATATATCTTCCGTTTTCAGTAATTGTTTTTGTAGGCTTTACACCAGATTGTTATCCTCGACACCTATGTGCTACACTGGAGGAGATCGTTCTTCTTCAGCCTATTTTATGCACTAATGATCCCTAACAGCAGGCATGATTCCAGAGTTTCTTAGTTCTGTTCACTGTATTTGAGTTATCAAGTGTATTAGCTATGACTACCGTATTTGGTTGTTAGTTCTACAGTTGCATGTTCTCCCTTTTTCATTTTTCCATTGTCGCTTAACCAAGTTCTGGGCAAATTCCCACCTGTGTGCAATCGCTATTTCCTCTCTTATTGTGTCTGATATGAAGTGATCTTCATTGATCAGAGCGCTGTTTACAGACCGGATGCAGCCCGTTCCTTCGGTACTATAAAATCGTACCTTTTTACTGATTTTTTTTCTCTCAAGTTGTGTTCACATCATGCAGTTTTTTAGTAAAATTACAGAAACATTTCAAATTTCACTCGCTCAATTTTCTTCACTGGTAATTCAACTTTTATACGATCGAATTATTTTACTTCATTTATTCATTCGATATCTAATGATTTTGTTTTTCTGCGTTGCGTTACTCGGCAAAAACTATTTGCATCTTAATTCTTGGTTTTGTTATTTGTATTGCTGCTTATATTTCTTCAATCATTGTCAAAACAAGTTACTTCTACTCATCATTAATTCCTCCAGGTTTTTCTTATACTATTATTTAGGGTGTTGTGCGCTACAAGGGCGAAGACGCCAACAGCTAAAAAATCCGTCTTCTATGGTACCAAAATCTCGCAGTTGAGCTTATTTTATTAGTTAACTTACAAAGTGAGACTAACAACACATTTATGTATATATAATTAATTATGTTAGGGGAATTTTCATTTTGCAAGCTTTGGATGGCTATTACTGACTTGTTTTCGGCATCTTTCTCCCTTGTGGCACGCAACGCCTCATGTGACTCTTCAAAATTTTCGATGACCGGGCTGCTTGTCGGTAAATTAAATTAACGTCACCTATACATTGTCAGCAATCATCGTGTGTCCTACGCTTGCCGGCTGTCGTATTTGATCTGGCATGTGTTACTCTATAGCCGAAAATTATGTTTCCGTTTCTAATGAGTTCATACAAAACTGCAATATACAGTTTTAGCTTTAATACACCTGCAGTTTTGAGTTATTCACTATTTAAAATTCTTTGCGAAACATGCTTGCGATCATTCATTGTGGAAATTTGTGATCTCGTGTTTTGTGTATAAAACCTCTTCGTTTTTTGTGTCTATTTTATGTTTTTAGCAGTTTTTAGAAGGTTTTAGCGCTGCATGTAGTATCGATCTATTTTTGATCCACGAATCAAGCATTCTGAGCAGAGTGAACTCCTTCCAATTATAACGTAGTCGAGGGCCTTTTTAGCGACTTATTTTTTTTTAAATTACTGAAGGATTTTTGCAACTCTTCGATCCGGGCATACTGAGTAAAAGTTCGATCTTTTTCACTAGATTTGTGGTGGAGAAATGTGTTGAATCAATATTGTTCGTCTACGAGCTAGGGGAGTCCGATATTCGTGCTGCAGTAACGTCAAAAATTTCTGAGCTTGGGTACCATTTTTTTTGGTAACGCAGGGTAGAATTAAGTTCTGAATTAGAAGTGTATCTTCTAAGCAAAAATTGTTACCCCATTTGCTGGATAATATTTTGTGGTTTCGCACATCTGCATAGTACTAACATCGAAACGATGGTCAATTTCTGGTATTACCAGATATTCTTGCTGCTAGGCGGTTCCTTTCAAAATTTTCCGGAAAACTTTTTGAATTGCTTATCCTCAAGCGGGTAGCGATCATCAACATGGTATGTTGTACGATTTTCTACCTATTGCGTAATTTTTGGTGCGCTCTTCTTACAATCGATGATGCTTTGTATGGGAAATTGATTGTAATTTTTACAGCGCATGATTATAGGCTGCTGGTTTAGTAGCGTTGTGCAGAACTCTCGTGTTGCCCAGTGACTTCACTGTCGAAATTTTAGTTTGATGACGCGTATTTGTTCCATGAAGTCCAATTTAAATGGCTAACAACTGCTAAGTGTATGACCCGATACAAGCTCCATGTTTGCTTGGCAATTGTATTTTTGTTCCAGCAGACAATTCTGTCATCACTCCTTGAACTAAATATGCTCCGATTTACACTTAGTGTATTTTTAACAGCTTTATGTTATGATTTGTCAATGGTTTAAAGGTTACACCAAAGAGTTCATCATTTTAATCTTTCGTTACTCCTTTTGAAAATGATACTTCATCGAAGTCACGTCAGGGCCATCAATGACGATTTTAATGTTAAACATTTGCGTTCAGTATTATTAATCTATTGTCATCTATGACCACATGACCTACTTTGTGGTTCTGTGTCTCAGTCAGTCTCTTCCTCTTTTTACTTAGATTGTGACTACGAGTTCGACATTGTTGTACGTCCTATTAAGACGCCATGATTGTACAGGTGATAGGTCGCGAATCTCATTTTCTCGTTGCAAGTATCCTTATTTACTCATTGTGTTCATTCAGACATTAGATGTTTGTATTCTTGATTTTGGCTCTTTTCAAGATCGCTCCTATTGTAACTTCGGTGGTTAAACCAGAAATACAATAATCATGGTAATAATAATGAAAATAAAAATATGCGTACCTCCAAGGAGGTGCGCCGTTGTGTGTCAGGGTGTCATTCGCTTGAGGAGTTTATCAGAGCCCTGTGTTGCTGTGGGAGGCATACTTATGGTGTCTGTTTATTCGAGGACAGGCACCATCAAGCGGAACGGTGGTCTTGAATTAACGTTTCTAACTGACCGCGGCATCTGTAATTCTTTAGGTTCGTTAGTTATGTACAACGGTTCGCCTATCTCGCTTTACTCTTTACCTCAAACTCGTGAGGAAGTCCGCGTTCCGTGCAAACTGCATGAGTGGCTTCTTTCATTCTTTAGTTTTTCTTATTTTTTATACTCTTTGCCTTTGTTGAAATACTTGAGCAGCTTCGCTAGTAAAATTCTGTGTATGTTCTAATCGTATTCGTGCGATTATCGATGTTATCCAAGCGCATGCCTGAAGTATAGCAAGAATTGCGCCTTTCTGTGTTATGTATCTTAAAATCTTTCAAAGGTAATGTTTTTCCTTTTTCAGCCATAATTTCTAATACCAGAAATGCACAACTTATTCTATAAGGACTACTGGCATTCCTAAAGTCAATTATAAATTATATTATAAATGTTCGATGGAAAGTTGGTGATATTACATTAAAATCGATTAAAGGTGGGTGAATCGCGCTATGTTTCATTCAATAAAAAAAACTATGGTCGTTAGAGGGTTGAATTACCCATATTTTATTTATTGCTGCTAGTATAGCGGTGGCAGTGAAGCTGCAGTTTCAATTTTACCACGTGATAAAACGAGCGAGCATAGGTTGTCCAGTCGAATACTCGTATTTCAGGATGTCGGTTAGTGCATTGTGGAATTCGTCTCTGTTGACGCATCATTCACGAATAAAATCTTCTCTCCATAAGTCGGAGGCAAGTCCTGTCACAGGAATTTACAAATGAAGATGATGCATGCCATAACTCAAGACTGGAGAGCAGAATATTCTAGTCGTCTACTCTTGCCCTCCGGAGGGTTGTTTTTCAGCACATCGTGAGGCCATGCTCTCCTCAAATGTACGTAAGATTTGGAGATTATCCGGTATCATGGGGCATTTGATTTCATATTGAGCAGGGTTTATTTTTAATTTTTACTATTCATTTTCGGGTAGGTCACCCATGCTTTCTACAGCAAACTTCTGCGTGAGTCGTATATTTTTTTTTCTTGTGTTTTCGTCACATTATTTTGACCTGAGTGCCTGTTTGATTCGGATTGATCGGATCCCTCTGTATGTTTGTAATATTAAAATTCTCTTCCGTGCCTCAATGAGCTACAATTCGATTTGTTTATTTACCATTGTACGTTTCACTACTATCCTGTGCGTGAAAAGGTGAATCACGTTACAATTTTTGAATCAATTCTTTGGACTTGTGACACTGCATTTTGTTCGCGTGTTCATTGCGTGTGTGCATCTACCACAGAGTGAATGGCTACCTCCTGAAACCGTGCATCACTGCTGAGATCGCTTTTGTTGTGGCTGCGGTGGTTAAACCAAGAGTATAATAATACTGCAGAGTGAATGCGACTGTGAAGGCAAAGCTACTTCTACTTGCTGGTATCCTGCGTTGCCCATAGTTACAGGTATGTCACTATAGGACTACTATCAGATTTTTGCATTTACAGTTGTAAGGGTATCTTTGCATTTGAGAAAAAACCAACCGCAGATTCGGCTGCAGAACTGGCGAGTGTAATTTTAGATTTAGAGTTGTGTATATTTCCTTGTCTCCCCGTCTCTCCTTCTGTGGCTAGGGCGAGGTCCTGCATTGAGTCCTAATATTTTTTCGGAGAGTTTATTTTTGTGATCCTTTAGGATCTTGACATGACCAGGAACCTGAATTATTGTTCTTTAATGTCCTTTTAATTAGCAGGCTACTGAAAGTTGATACTCAGCATTATGCAGTGCTACGGGTTCGTGTCCAGCCATGCCAACGGTAGTTTTCTGCTCATTTTGCACTTGTGTATTTCGTGAATGCAGGCAAAAGCCATGGTTGAGGGAAGTAGCTTGTATCCTGGAACGCACTTGCCTAAATTTACAATCTTGTGACATGAACTCTCCCGTACACTGCAAGAATGTGTGCTAATGCTGCCTGTCCTCATTAGTATAAGTTGCGGAAATTAGTCTCTTTAGGGTTATGCGCCTCTAACTTTGAAATTTACTATTCGTTTTTCTAAAATACTGATATTTTCCGGATTTATTAGGAACCCATTTCTTCTTTTACGTCCTTCTCATTTCATTCAAAAGCAGCCGATGTTTCCATGTCGTGCATCAGTGTCATTCTTTTTCTGTCTTTTTAATTCGCTTTGTTGTCTCGATGTGCATTTCACGTCGTTTCTGCACGACAGAATTGTTTTTGCTGTTACAGTGTAAGAATCACCTTAATTGAGCAAAGACTGTTTTTGAAATCGATTGAATATAATAGTCATAGTTTTCATATACATTTAAAAATCGGTTTTAATCTATGGATCGATGCGCACTTGAGCTTCTCGTGACGATCTGATGTATAAATCTGTTGATGTTCTTCATGTCGACCAGTCTTATGTTTTGCAATAGTGGAACTGGATCAGGCTGTATTTGTCGACGGCGTCTTAATTTTGGGCTGGTTACTCACAGAAGGTCTTGTGTTTTGTACATGTGTACGCAGACTGAGCTCTAGATTAGCAGTATACTTTTGGTGTTCATTATCTGATTAAGGACATCACACTTCTGGAGGCAACATTTTTTTATTGACGTAACACAAATCGAGGTGTAAGTCGCCCGCTTAGTAGCATTACTCAAATGAAGGCGTACGTCGCCCGTTAAATAACAATACACATCTGAAAGGGTACGTTGCCAGTTTATTAAGAATACGCGTGTGGAGGGATACATTTCTCGTTTATGTAGTGGTTGTGTACACGATCACGGTTCTCTTTACGCAGTCCGGTGATAGCCTGTGTAAATAGCTAATTTTTAAATAATTTCTACTCCAAAAAAAGACCCCAATGATGTATGTTGATATACCTAGCGTAGTTATTTTTTAATGATGTGTCAGTGTAATGAAACTTGGCAAATATATTTAATTATCGTACTTAGTGTTTCTATCGCCATTCATTTATGCTAACAAAGACGATTTGTTTACTATTCCGGGTGGGCCGAAAAAACTGAACACACCTTTAATTAAAAACCTTGACTGTTTGACAACTCTTATCCTGTCTTGGCACAGATCATCTACAAGCCTGTTAGTTGAGGCTTGTAGATGATGTGTATTAGAGGGAAGATAAAGTTTTGTTATTGTGTACTATAAAATGGCTTCACTGCGAGATGAACAATTGGAGGTGTTTGCACTTCGTGCGGGAATGAAAGTGAGTGAGATCGCAAATCTGGTCAGGGTGTCCCGAACAACCGTCTACGCAATCAGACGTGCTGGCGGTGTTCGAAAGAGTGTTGTGGATCTAGACGGTTTGCGAGACGCTATTCAAAGCAGTCTCTCGACGTCCATGCACCAACACGCCAGGAGGCTCGGGGTTGGAACGGCCACAGTTCTATGAGCAGTCGTAAAGCTGAGAGACAAGTATCTTGTCATTATTAAGAAGCCGTTGCTCACGCCAGCCATCCACGCCAAGCGTCTTGACCGTTGCCAGAGGCACATGAATGATCTCAAGTCTACTCCCGTTGGTCGGGTGATCATCGTCTCAGATGAGAAGGCTTGGACTGTCGACCCGGTGAGAAACATTAAGGCCAAGGCCTGCCGCGCTCTTCACCCAAACATCACCGCCCTTAACACGTTGCCTCCGATTGCCTGACTGGTGTAAATCTTCACTTTGTACGCATAGTCATTAGAAGGATCTGAAAAAATTACGGAACCTAATCTCAGTGGTACACATACATACGTACCACTTCGGAGTCAACGTGATAAAGCATCCGTTCATCGGGAGTAGATAACTATGAACACGGACTTCGTGGTCAAGACCTGCAAATCTTCAGGCGCCGTCTCGAGGTCATCATCCCTTTGGATGACGGTTATATTGAATAGAATTGAAGATTAGACCGGTATTTCATTTTCTTAAAATTTTGCTCACTTTGGTTAAGGAGTTTATGAGGTACCTTGGGTGGAATTTAGCTTTAAGGTTTGTTCAGTTTTTTCGGGTCACCCGGTATTTCGACTGCAGCTTTCCTTTTCGACACCTGAAAAAAAAGAAACAAGTCAAAACCCCTGAGCTGTGAAAAACGACTAAAAACCAGTTGGATGAAAGAGAGGTATTTATTTAGGTAATATCCTCCTCTACGGTGGAAGAACTGTTCACAAATTTAGGTCTTGGGGGCATTGCTAAAAATGAAAGTATGTACTAGTGGAAGAGTATTAAGTTGCGAAGAGCGTTAGGTGAGATTAGGGTGCAATAACATAATCTGCCTACATCAAAATTGGATGATGAATACTTAGAAAGGTAATTCACATTATATGCTCGACGCCTTTTTTAAACGTATAGCGTTTCTTTCACAACACATTTTTGTGTGCTCCAGAAAGGCTCATTCTCACAGTGAAAGTACAAGGAGGATTCCGCCTCCTGAGTTTTTTGCTGCGCCAAGTTCAGATCTTAATCGATTGTAAATTAGGTTGTAGTTACTTTTGTTTATGATAACGAACCCTACAGGCTTCTGGGAAATGTCTAAATAGTTTGTCTGAAATCTATCTTAACTGGTTGTAAAAGATTTTACCTAATCTTATGGGCTTATATAAGGTAAAATATTATTTTCATTTGACTCAATTTTTTGTTCTATAGGCTGCATTCCTGCTTAATCAATAGTTTTGTAAATACTTGAGGTACAACTTGATTCCTAACTCATATGTTACTTCTCATAGTCGTAATTTAAAATAAACATGTGTTCGAGAAATATTGTTTTGAAACTGAAATAATAATTTTATTAATTATTGTGGAAGATATTCATAGTCGCTAATGTTAAAATTATTCTGCTCCATTCCTGCGTACCATAATTAATTTGATTTCCGACTTCGCGGGCCGTATCGGTACGCATGGGTAAGGCGCGGCATTGGTGATTGAGAAATCATGTAGGTTAAGGACTGAAGAACTAAAAAATTATAGACCTATTGCTCTGGCTGACACAGTAAGATATTTTGTGGAATCCTAAATGAAAGGATGAAACATGTGGTAGAAGAACAAGGAGTAATAGGGGAAGAACAGAATGGTTTTAGGAAAGATAGACGTGGTGAAAATAATTTGTTTGTGGTAAGTGAAATAATTGAAATAAAGAGGAAGGAAAATAAAAAGGTGTATCTTGCATTTTTGGATATTGAGGAGGCGTATGATAGAGTAGACCGTAGGAGGTTGCTAGACGTGCTACGAAAAATTGGTTTTAGTGAGAAGATCGTGAAAAGTTTGTATGAGAATACATGTGCAGTATATCGGTTGGGAAATTTAGTGACGGGACAGGTGAGGAGTGTAAGGGGAGTGAGACAGGGTTATACCCTGTCTCCCTTATCGTTTGGCCTATGTACAGAAGAATAAGCAGTCCGCCTGAGAATGAGTGGTTTTGGACTGAAAGTTGGAGAGGAGAAACTGAGTTGTTTGCTGTATGCTGATGACATTGTTGAGGTTAGTGAATCAGAGCAGGAACTGCAAATGATGTTGGAGAGTGTGAATGGATGCAGTACAAATTTCAAGGTGAAATTTGGAGGAGAAAAAGTAAAGTCATGGTTATAAATGGTGATAAGACTGACAGAGATAGAGAGAGGAATATTGAAGAAGTTAAAATAGGCAGAACTAAGGAATATAAGTACCTGGGATCTATGTTGAGTGAAGATGGATGTGCAAGAGTAAAAGGTGAGAAAGTGGTAAAAGCTATGCAGTGGTAGGAAAGGCTAAGCAGTGTGGCTAAATATAGAGCAAATAAGTATGAATGTTAGGGGAGTTTGGAAGTATGTTGCAGTACCTAGCGTAATGTTTGGCATGAATGTTATAGCATGGAATAGAGGAGACCTTGAAAAGTTGGAGTTGCTGCAGAATAGGGTAGGGTGTTTGGCATTAGGTGCCCTGAAATGAAAAACTGCAAAAGCTCCTAGAGGGGATCTAGGGTGGAGTCGGTTTTTTGAAAGAATAGTAAAGGCTGTGTGTAGCACAAGGTGAGAATTGAGTGAATGGAGAATAAAAGGTGGGTTAAACAAACCTTTGAATGGAATCTGAGTGAAAGTCTTTGGCAGAAAATTTGCTGGGGGTATGCAAGAAAACTGAAGATTCAGAAGACTGTTTGTATTAGAATTGGAAGAACTATGGATGATTGGTTATTTAGAGGTCATGGAGATAAATGGAGTGGGATTGCAATAAGTGGAAGAAAGAAATTGAAAAACTTACAAAAGAGTATGGCCTGAACAAATGGAAGCATAGTACGGATGGGAAAACTACTTTAATTTGGTATGCCAGTAAGAATGTTACAAGGTTTGAAATGTTTTATGATCGAAGTTTTGGCAGCCAACTCATTTGCCGTCAGATGTAAGGCAAGTGTGAATAGGCGTACATGGAGGTGGAGAGGTAGAATGAGAGGAATACGAGGTTATGTCTGCAGTGTAACAGAGGAGTAAAGGAAACAGTTGAACATCTGGTCTTGGAATGTAGTAAATATGAACATGAGTGAGTGAGCCTCATGGATGTGGTCCATGAGCAGTATGGAGAGAACCAGTGGAATGTCAGGTGTGTTGAAGGAGACTCTGGTATGAGATATCTTGTGGGGCTGGATGAGGAATGTAACATGACTGTTGTGGATGAAATGAAATATTTCTTGGTGCATGCATGGAATAAGTGATATTGATGTTGAATGTACAGTTTCTTTAAATGTGACTACCTGCAAAGCATGTGGGGCTGTTTGTGATGAGCTGGATCACCCAGTGATGCCCTCACTTGGCTGGTTCATTTGCATTGGGTGACTCAGGGTGGCCCTGGAGAAGTTGCTTTGGATGACCCTGGCTTGCAGGAGAGGGACTCTGGGGTGCCATCCTGGTGTATGTGTGTGTATTGGAGGGATTGAAGGCCATTACAAGGGCCCCAGCCAAACGTTGGCCCTCAAATCTAAGTCCAAGTCTAAATTTAAAACTGTGAATCCAAATTTTAGAAGTCAATATTAAAATGATTGAGTTGTTGAAGCCAACTCTTATCTAAGTAAGAGGTATTAAGGTAAGTGTAAGATTGAATTACTAGAGCATAAAGTCTTTCAGTGTGCAATACACAACAGTTCTCAGCAATCAGATGGGAGAAGCTTTTGAGTTCATGGATTGAAATGTGAAAATTTTAATTATTTCACCAATATTTGCAAATCAATTGGTAGCCAAATATTCTTTTTACAAAGCATAAGACTTCAGTGTCAATAAAGCATAGCTAAGCCTATCATTAATAATTTCTCCTGGTATTTTTTATCAATTGACATGTGGCATAAGCAATTTTTCCACATGTTGATTTCCATCATAATTAAACGAATTTACTGTTAGTGCTAGGTCATCTTAGTTGGTTTTCAAAGATACCTAATTAAAAAGCCAAGATATTTGTAAGCTTTTTATTCTTGGCAGAAATTTTCTGTATTGATTTATTTGAATATCTCTTCCCCTGTAGTTGAGTGGTAAAGTGACCTGACTCTTGTGGTGTGGTCCCTGTTGTGAGACTTAACAAAACACTCAAATTTTCTCTAGCTTGTAATGCAGGGAGCTATCAGGGTTACTGACTGATCGATTTAAATTGACCATTTCTTCAAAGTTCCAGATCATTGCCTATGTCTGTACAAGCCTTGATGTTGCAGCACAAGAGGGATGGGAACAGTAATTGAAAGCATAGTTGCTAGTCTTAAGATGTTAGCATTAAAAATTGGGAACCTAAGGTATATGTCATATAAATGAAACTTGAAATTTAGTTTCTTTCCTTTAGTTAGTTTTTCTGCATTACTGTGGACTTTGAAATGTAGTAAAGGTATGCTGGTTGTGTTTGAATGGTTACTGAATTCAGTACTGAAAGGCTATTAGAATATAAAGAAAATGTTTGTATTGTGCAGTGTCACTTCTGGAAATAATTTTGAATGTGTCACTGCAATATCCTGGAAGTTTTTTCAATCTATAATTGTTGCTGGAGTTCTTGAAAACATTTTCATATCTACTGCTATAAAAATACCATTTACTAATTTTTTTGTGGGTAATTTTGTTCTTAGGTACAGTTTTTTTGACAAAAATTGAGAGAATTACAGCCAAAAAAATTAGTTCATTGTTAAATTGACTTGAAATACACTGCTAAATTTTTTATTGTATTTTGCAGCCCATTATATGCTAAAAGTATAAGCATTTATTAGTACTTGAAACTTTGCTTACAATTTTAGTTTTATCTGCTATTTTTCTTATGTATCACAAAAACTGACTTCATGATGAATTCTAGACATGCATTAATATTATTATCAATTACATGTAAATTGATGAGTGAGTAGCTCATACTTCAAACTATAAATAATGAATAATGAATTTTGGAATATTTTATAGAAATTGAACTCAGCTTTTATATTCTTCCCTATGAGCCTCTACCTTGTGTCACAAGATGGACAGGCTCAGTTGCTGGAAGCATGATTACAGGTCTGAAAATGTTAGCATAAAGAATTAGAAAACCATTGTATATTTCATGTGCACAGGAGTGGTGAAATGTTTCTTTATTTTTCTTTAGCCAGTAAAATACAATTCCCAGTAAGTAAAAAGTGTAAGCTAAACATATGTTTGAAATTTATATTGGTCTTAGAGCTTAAACTTCCAATTCATGAAGTATGATAATGTAAAATATCTTGTGTTCACAGATGTTGAACAAGTTGATAGTTTTTTCAGAACAAATGTTCATTTTATGAACAGAACTTATTGCCTCTAAGTAGGAAATCCATCTCAATCCATGAATGATAGCATAAGAAAAATCTTGGTCCTAATGTGAAACATCATGCAGATAAGGGCAATTGTATTTCTAAAATTTGTGATACAAATTAGATAAATTATCATGTATAAAATCTTTCTTTTTCAGCTTTGAAACTCTCCTGACCTTTCACAATTTGTCAGATTTTTCCTTCCTATCTGAAACATGTGAAAGTGTTGGTATTTGGTGGCTGTTTTGTTGGTTTTCTACTCATTAGTGGTTAACTAAACTTGAACTTTTTGAACCTACTTTGATTTTTATGATGAATTAAAATGAAGGTAAATATTATGAAGTTCATTTACTCAATTGCTGTCTTAAAATTTGTTGAATATAAAAGGATATCATTTACATTTATTCATGCATAAATTGTTTTTAAATTTTTTATCAAGGTTATGTGTGGAATAGAAAGTTCTTATGAAACTTGAATGTGTTTAATTTCTTAAAATTAGCTGCTCTTTGATGATAGTAATTTAAGGTGGCAAATAAAGAATTGAAATAAACATAGGAGTTATTGTTTATTGAGTTATTTCAGTCTGATTATTCAAATTTTGGCTCACTCTAGACATAGCTTGCTTTTGTCTTGTCACATGGGGTACTTTGCTTGTGTTGAGAATTGACTGTTTGCTTCCACTGTAGTTCAGCAGTTTACTTGAACTGACTGCTTCCTCATACTTCCTAATTGTTCTGTGTCCTTACAAGCTTTCTACCTTGTTCCACAGCACAAAAAGCACACAAAGTCACTGGAGGCATGGTCACTAGTCTTAAGATGTTAGTATTGTGAATTGAAAAACCAATGTTTATGTCATGTATGTCTGATTGGAATTAAGCTTCTTTTCTTTTCTTTTAATATATCACTGTTTTTGGTTTAGGAAATAAGCTTCTGTGCAGTTAATTAACACTCCTTTTATAGCATTTAGTGACTAAAGAAGCTGAAATACCTACACTACAACTCTTAGTATTTGTTGCTAGATACTGCAACAACAACAATTAACTTCCTAGTCTATATTTAAAATCAGCATCTTAACAATACCACAAAAACTACTAAATTGTCAATAACTGTGGAGAAGTTAAATGATAGAGTCCTTTATTTCTAAGAAATATGACTTTAATGTTGAAATTTTTTTCTCCAGGTTCACTGTTGTATATTATTTATCTTCCAGCAGTTAAAGTATAAAATGTGTGCCATGAGAGCATCTTGTGGGCTGGAACCCACCCATGCCTATGAGCTCAGAGATGCATTGCAGGAAACCAGCCAAAATGGGTAAGTTGTTATGAAGTGGCATTTTAAAAAGTATAAATCTTCAGAAGCAAGGATTATCAATATTCTCAAATTTTCACTTCTAGTGATTGATTGTTCAGTTGGTATGGGACAGAATTGTTTACTTACAGAATCATATTAATTCTAACCAGTGTTCTTTGCTAATGGATAGATTCTTGTAGTGTTTTATCAGAAATATTTACCATTGAGAATGTATAATTATTATGGATAGAACCATTTAGTTGCTGCCAAAATATTGTCACATCTCATGTTACAGTACAGTTTGCAATATTAATTGGCATTTAAAGCCTAAATTGATAATATTTGATAAAACTGAGTTTTTTTTGATTGTGTAAGTTAAATTTTTCATTGTAGTTTATATTTTGTTGTCAAAAAAGGAATAGTATCAGTGGGACACCAGTGTTACAAGTACCTAATATTTATTGTTGTAGAATTTCAATATGCTCAACTTTGACTAATACATCACTAGTTTATGAATGATATTCATACAACCATCAGCATGATAATATGATGTGTGATAATATGACATACTGGTATATACTTTTTAAACTCCCTTTTATGTAGCATGCAGTTCATGTGTTGAGTATAATACATAAAGTAATGGCTACCATAATGCTCTGTAGCTTTGATGATATGTGATGATCTTTTTAGGTTTGTAAATCATGCTCATTTAATTAAGTTTTAACATGGGAAGATAACAACAATTTATGTATGTTTAAAATAAATGGCGGTGTTGAGCAGGTATGACTTCACATGCGTGCCGCTCGTGCATCCTCGGCTGGTCAGAGAGCATGTGTCTGGTGCTTCAGTAAACAGACAAGGGCCCTTCACCAGACCAGATTTACTCTTGTCTACATCAGGTAATGTCCTTCCAAATCTTTTATCAATTTCATTGTGCATTTGGTCTTATAGCCACCAAAATTACTCTCTACTACTACTTTTTTAAGACTGCATTTACATCACTGCTGAGATCACTGTGCTTGTGGTAGTTAAACCAGAAATATAATAAGACTACATTCAATACTAAATACCTTTATAAGTTATGTCAGTATTACAATTAGTAGTATTTTTTGGTACTGAGGAGATGAAAATGTTTGAAGACTGGTGTGTGATTACCATGGAAAGGGAAATTAATTACTAATACATACTAGAAAAAAGTAAAATTATAAATTCAAATATTTAAAGTACTCAATTACTTGTTTTGCAAAGTACTCAATTGAATCCATCTGAAGTGACATCCGATGTAGATAATACCAAATGTTTACAATACTGCTACAGTGGAACCTCTAGATACGAGTTTAATTTGTTCCAGCACTGAGCTCATATACTTCCTCATTGAAAATAATGGAAATCCAGTTAATCCGCCTCGTACCTCGAAAATATCAACATAAAAATCAATGTTCCTAACAAATAACACTGATAAGTAATATATACTGTAGTTTACCTTTAATAAATAACACTGGTTAATAATATAACTGTATAAGGATAAAATATAGCATTGTGGAATAATTATTTTCACATTAAATACAAATAAAAATGAAATCACAAGTGCACAAACGCGTAAATCCTCATGCTACGAGAGAACAAGGGACACTGATTCACAAGGGGTCAATCCGGGTTGAGGCTGATCGAGAAACGCGCGTCACATATACCCACCGCCTGGCTCGTGGCTCGTTACACGAACTTAGTATCGTATTTAGAGTAGAATTTTTCGCTCATACTTTCCTCTTCGTATCTTAAATTTCTCGTATACAGAGCTGTTCGTATCTCGAGCTTCCACTGTACCTTAAAATTTGACTAATTACAATACTCTATTTTGTTTAATTTGATATTTGTTTTAAATGTTACTCTTTCTGCATTTTCACATTTTCACATTTTCTGCAGTATAATTATATTTAAATCTGCTAGTTGATAAATATTTTTGTGAAACTTGAAGTGAAAATAAATTTTAAACTTTAGAATTAACATTTTTTGAGGACTTGGTCAAACTTGTGCCATCCAAGTTCATATTGGTTGATTTAGGCTCTGCTGTATGTTATATAGTGTCCTAACAATGTTAACTGGTTTTGCAACTGTACATTTCAGAATCGTTTCCATATTGTTATTGATATCTTAATAAAGAAATTTTATGGAAATTCTGAAGAGTCTAGGTAAGAATCTCATTCATGCTTCCACTAAAGTTAATCAAATTTAATCCTTGCCTGGTTGCGTTCTGAGGTAAGATGTGCTTTCTTTTTGTATGTGCAAAGTCTGCCAAGAAGTTATCCAACCTTCTGCTGGGAAATCATTATTTGTTTGCCAGCAGTTCATTTTGATCTTTCTCAGTGAACCTTAGTTTCTAAATCATCCTTTTCTGTATCTATATAAATTTAAACTATCCAGTCTTAGACTGAAAAAAATGCACATTTAGTAAGGTTTTATTCATAATTCAAAGCACGCATTTGTGTATCTTTGTGTATAACCAGCAAATTTATGATTGGTCATGTCTTGGCAGTCATTTCCAGATGCCTCATAGCATGTCTGAGTTCTGGGAATGACTCCAATAAATAGTGACCTAAGCCTCAGACCTTGCAAGTCCTTTAATTGCAAATTCTGTGCAGATTGGAGCAACTTGGTTGTGGTTACCCTGAATGCTGCAGCCTGCCAGGGCTGTGAGAGCAGCAACAGAACCATTGTGGCAAACAGCGAGGCGTCCATTCATCAAGAGCTGGTGTTGGCGTCCCACCTGAGTGTGCCTGTGGTTATGGTTCGACTAATTTCTGATTCTTGTATCAATCTTGCCAGAATCCTTCACAACAAAGTGGTTGCTGGCTGCTCTTTCACGGTGCGTGCAGTTTATTTATTCATTTATTTATTTATTTATTTATTTATTTATTTATTTATTTATTTATTTATTATTTTTGCACTAGAGTCTATGTAATTTGTATTCACAAGATTGTTGTATGCTGCTATGACCGATTCAATTTTTTTTACTTTCTAATGTTGAGTTCTGCATTATTTATATGTTTTCAACAGTGATTGCAGGCTGCTTTATTTTTAGGCTTCTGTGAGTACATATGTACATTGAATGAAGTCTTGTCTAATATAATGCATTTTATTGTAACATTATAATAATTAGAATGTTACGTTCTTATACCATGTAGAGTGATGGAGAAATTATCGAATAAAGTCTATGTGAAGTGTCTATTCATCAGGTGCTTGTTCATATTTGGCTTCTTATTCACTGCAGCAGAAAATTGACTTGGGAGTTTGTGGCTCACCGCCAGACCCACCAGAAAAATCATGTACCATCTTGCAAGCAGACATGCAGGGTGCATAATGTTTCATATATTGATGTTTGTCCTGGTGGAGTTTGCTGAAAAAGAATTTTACTGGATGTTTTTACATAAATCGTTATATTTTTTATAATTATTGTGAGGATCTCGCAGCTGTTCTAGAAAGTATATATTGGTTTGGAGTTAATCAAAATTTGTATGCTATAAAGGGACCATCGTAAGTAATTCCTACAATTTAAATCATTCATTTATGAAAATATTAAGTTAATTTAGTATGAGGGTATTTCTTTTTCAAGTTTGCTTTTCATTTAGCTCACTTTTTTTGTGTTGTGCCCACATTGCAGTAAGTATAGAACTAGTTTGTGTGTAGTGTATATTAACTCTTTGAGGTACAAGATTTGAGTTTAAAAAAGGGGTAAATGGTTCTAAATTGGTGGGTTACTTAGTATCTCACCTTGCCCTAAAGGGTTAAAGTGATAATGTTTTTACCAACATGTACAGACTTTGCTGTGTTTTTTTATTGAGCGTAAAATGTCTGTAGTTATTTGCATTAATATTTGAGTTGTCTCCATGTAACTAAGACTTGTTCTGTATACTATCCTGTTCTGCTTTAGTACGCAGAACAGGAAGCTATTTTGATTGAACCATTAAATTTTTAACTAGAAATCAGATTTCATCCATCTCTCTCTATTAGAACATTAACATTTTCGTTTTGGTCTAATAAAAAGTATATGAACCACATCAAGTATATGGTAGTGGTAGGTGGTGTTAGAATCTTTGGAGAAGTAAGAGCAACATTTTTTTAAGCAATGCTCAGAAGATGTGACTTCTAAATAGTCACAAGCAAAAGATGCAGTTATTATGAGGAATATACAAGTCTGCTGTGTTTATGAATTTTGTTGATGTATGTTTTGTTAACCCTTGTCCATCTGGGGGACTTGGAAGAATCTGGAGGCATTAAAGGGTTGAAGAAAAACATTGAAGCTCAGCATCTCAGTACAGAAATATTGCATAATAAATTTACTTTTCACCTATGAAAGTACTACGTACTGCTAGAAATTAAACCATTCTGCTCCAGGAGACTTAGAAGTTGGAATGCGCCAGTAATCAACATTAGTAAAATTGAGCAAAGAAGCATTGTGTCCAGTCGATGATCCCGAGTTTCACTGAACAGGTGTGGGTCCGTGTTCCTTTGATATCTCCTGCAAGTGAAGCATCTTACTTCCGAAGTGACGTGAAGGCTCCAAACTACAAAGATACCTGGACCTGGTGGAATAGGTTTGTATTTGGTTTTTTAATTTCGAAGATATTAACGAGAATTATGAGTGGAAAGAAGAAGTGTAGCTTAAAACTGAAGTTAATATAGAAATTGTTATGTATATATTGTACGTAGCATTTAAATTTTATCTCTGTCACAACTCGGTTAATTATTTGCATTTCATTTGTTACTGATGATTATCTTTACATAACTTATGATAGAGATGGCATCTGAAACTTCTTCTAATGGAAAGGTTTAAAATTTGAGTGAAGGGGTTCTGATATCATATTTATATTTTAGCATTATGATTTTAAAGAAGTATGGAAATCGGAATCTCATGCACTTGTTTTAATATGAACGAATTTAGAATAGTTTTTTTTATGCAAATGTTTATAGATGAAATCGAGAGATAACATTGAGATCGAAAATTATCTCTCTTATCCAACAGGCGCTTGAAACAGGTTTGTAAAGCATGGTGTAAAATTAGAGCAGCTAGTATTATGCAGTCCAATTATGAATCTTCATCATTTTCATTCATTAAAATTGACTTATTTTTAAGCAATCACTTTAAAAACGACGCGAGAACTCTTTACAATCTTGTATTGATCAAAAAGAATGTTTGGAGGCCTGTTTCCATGGTCAAATATATTGTTGCTGAGTGTTTGATTTTTGCAGATTTCATTCGATTGCTAATATAGAAAAGAAGATTGGTCTGTGTTTGGAGATCGGTGCAGATCTTCCGGATGATGATCAGCTGGAGAGGTGAGGTTGAATTGCCAGCTCAGGAGAACTGTTTGCTTCGAAGGTAATCATTTCAGAAGAACTTCAAGTTTGTTTCACGTTTTCTGAGATTAATGTAAATTGTCTAAGTTTTAGGTGTCAAAAATTGGTTTCAGGTTCTTTAATACGTTAATTGCGGTTGCCTAGCCGATGCAAATCTTTACTTTGTACATGTAGTCACTAGAAACCTTTGAAAAAATTACAGAACCTAACCCGAGTGACCAACTGGTGTGTCACTTCGCACTTGGCGCGTTAACGAAAGTTGAATGTTAAACACTATGCATGCTTACCCGGCTGACTTTTTAATGCGTTTTTTGTTTAATATCAGCAAAAATTTGTGACAAGAAAGTGCTGTGAAAAAAATTGTAAAAGTAAAGTTGAAAAGCTATTGTCTTCAATAAGTAGCCATCTTTGCTGTATGATAGGTTGTAGCTCTAGATCACGTTATTTTATTGCCAAATGTTGTATTTCAGATCATGATGTTTTGTAACCAAATATGTCACTTTTTAACTTGTGATTTATCCATGAATTAGCTAGAAGAAGTGATGAAAACGTAGAACACAAAGTCAAGTAAGACCTAGTGAATGTTGTATTTTAAAGAGACGTACTGGCATTGACAGCATAAAAATGTGAATGTTCTGAAGAGCTTTTTTATAAAAATGATGCTGTGAAGAGTAAAAAGTTGGGTAGTTTGAATTGGGATCACACCAGGATAGTTGTATTGTTATGTGTCCTGTCTCAATTATGATCTTAATGTCATTAATTCATTGCAATGAATTTCAAATTCAATAAAAATTTTAATCAAGAAATTTTTCTGTGAATGCTTAAGTAAATTTTTTCAACTTCCCTAAGCGCGATTTCACTTTGCACGTACATTGAAGATTCCCCGTTTTAATCCTAAAGCCCCACTCTTTGCTCCCACTGTTTCACTTCTTGGTCCTACTACCACACTTCTTGTTCCTACTGCTCCACTTCATTTCATCGAGTAACAATGTTTAGCGTTTGTTAACTGACTTGGTGTCTATGATTGACAGGTGGCTGGGGGAGCATGTGCGTTGCGCCGTGCTGCCCACCAACATTTGGCTCACCAACAAGAACGGCTTCCCCGTCCTCTCGCACCGCCACCAGAGCTTTGTCAAGAGGCTACACAAGCTGCACGCCC
>VCRD01000801.1:50014-89039 GCA_006783055.1 Trinorchestia longiramus | reverse complement strand
TTTGGTTCCTTCAGCTATTCGGCCAGCTCTTATTATTTTTTATTATTAGTTATTATTATTTATTTCGGCCAGCTATTACTCTGAAGTTTCTCTACCGTACTGAGACGCATGCGCAATCGCGTTTATGAATAAATTTCATTTCACATTTTTACCTAACTAGCACCATTTTCATACTTTCTTCAAACCGCTCTGTGCTTTGTGTTTCTAACACAAGTTGCTACTTCATCTCTGACACTACCGATATGTTCAAATTCAATTAAAAGCCAGCCCTTGCCTTGGTCTTGGGTCACCTAACTTCCTACAGTGAGGATACTCTTTATTATACTGACGGATCTTGAAATGAACGTAGCACAGGCTTTTCTGTGGCACAAGAAGATGACATCGTGTTGGAAAAGATCTCGCGATCCCTACTCCTTTATACAGCAAAGCTCTACGCTATATTAGCTGCTCCTGTTGCCTGTCGGTCTGCTCCTACAGAGTCCGTGACCATTGTGTCTGACTATCGCAGTGCACTCCTGGGTGTCCTTAAGTGTAACCCACAACACTCCCTATGTTCTGCCTTTCAACTGTCTGTGACTCAAAGTGAAAAATTCATTACATTTTGATGGGTGCCTCGTGTGGGAGTGAGGGGAAACAAAAGGGGCGGATGAAGCAGCCTTACGAGCTACGCACTTGCAAGAGTTTTCTGAAACCAATTTCTTACACAGATTATAAATCTGTGGTATAAAGCACTATAACTGGGAATTCATCAGAAGTATGGTCCGCTCAGAGCAATAAAAACTTCATTTAATGAAAGTGTCAACTATGTTCTTCGCCACAAGCTTTCTGGAACACCGACCATAGGAAATCAAGTTGTGTCGGCTACGTATCGGTCACATGCATACCACTCATGGTCACATAATGGAACGATGGGTGGCAATGGAGTGCCATTCACAGTGCAGCAGTCCTTGTTGAATATTCCTTCCACAACACTGCGAAAAACTTTTCTTTCAGTGAACGCCTTCCAGATGATCTGCGTGGTTATCTTGGTGATGGTAGGCAAGTGGAATTTGGAGGAGCTTTGCAAAAATTCCCGAAACATATCAACTTCTACAACTTGATAATGACCGGCACATTGCCGGAGCTATTACAGACATGTCTAAGCTCAATCGTGGCCTGTAAGTATTTGACTTGCCATAATATCGAATTCTTTGAGACATACACGGTCATGGTTTCATGCGATCGAACACAACTGAAACACGGGTGATTGCGCTGCTTTGATGCCTGATGGGGTTTCAGCGTGGGTGGGGCGCTCTGCCGTCGATGAGTGGGCAGCTGACACCTTGGCGGCCTTACCCTAAATGCAATGTGAAGTGTGTCTGCCAGCGATGAGAATACCAGACTGAGAACTCGGAGACTCGTTCCCATTTCCTCACTGATGCGTGACCTTAAATTCATAGAACTGCCTCATAATACCGTGCATCACTCTCCGATCGCTTTTATTGTGGCTACGTTAGTTAAACCTGGAATATAATAAAACGGTTAAAAGTTTAAATACTGACTGCTCAACTTATGCTTTTGCTTCTTCTTTAAGTGCATGAATGAAACGGCAAGTACGGAAACTTTCTAGCTTCTTGAATATCATTTTGTTGCTGACCGCTCGCCTAAAGAAAGATATCCACAACTGTGCATGTTTCAACATCTTTCCTTTTACAACAGTATAATTTTAAATAATTTGCACTTTTCCAATAGACAGAGCAGAAAAACGACGACCAGATGTCCCAGTACGTGCGGGGCTACGAGGACTACCTCCAATGTCCCTTGCAGCCCCTCATGGATAACTTGGAAAGCCAGACCTACGAAGTCTTTGAGAAGGATCCCATCAAGTACCAGGAGTACGAGCGGGCCATGTACGATGCTCTTGTCGACTTTGTACCCGAAGAACATAAACACGATCGCACTGTGTGAGTTATGTGTCATGGAAGTAGTCACGAATCAGCAGTTGTGCTTTGCTTCTCTGTATGCCTTATGTCGTTTGTACTCATTGACCCGCTTCTTACTTCTCGACATTCATAGCAAAATCCGAGTCTATTAATTAAAGCGTCATGTTTGTTCCATCATCCCTCCAAGAGTCAAATTTAGTTATACTACGTTCACATTTATGAAACTCTTCATCACTCGACTTTTTATGTTTTGCTATTTTTTTATATTTAATTTAGCCACTAATACCTGCAAGTTTTATGAAAGAGCGGTCAGTGTCATCGGCTGCATCCACTTCAACGATTTGGAAATCCTTGAAAAAATCCTTTTATATGTATATTTCTCTCACAATATCAATGCATTCAACTGCCGTGGTGAGTATCACAGTTAATCCGTTTTCAACCTAACATGCACCTAATTTAAATTAAAGTAATATTTATGTGTTGAGCATTTTTTGAGTCGGAGAGTCAATTAGTCTTTTGCTGAGAACCTGACACCGCTCGTTGACTAAAACCTGCCCAGTCATGATGTTGTTCCCGTTAATGTAATCCTCACTTCTCTATAGAGACTGCAAGACAAGGCGTCGCTGGCGTCAAATAAAAAACGAACATTTTTCTATCCTTGAGGTCTATAGCACATTCTCTCTTGCATTTTCTATCGACGTCTCTATGTTATTTACCACTTTTCTGTCGTCTTTTATCTGTACCTCAATCTTTTAGCGCACCTAGGTTGATGCTAGACACAACAACCATGGCGGCAGCGGGATTCGAACCCGGGGTCTTCCCGCTCACAAGCGAGTTCGCTCACCAGTCGACCAAGCTGGTGGTATTAGAATTAGGCTATAGGAACGAACCTTCGGGCCCATTCTTGGTACGGATAATTACTTCGATAATTATTCGGTTATTAACCCAAGTCCCATGCCGTAATTCTAGCCGCGTCATGCCGTAATTCTAGCCGCGTCGCCGTAATTCTAGCCACGTCACCGTAATTCTAGCCGCGTCACCGTAATTCTAGCCGTGTCACCGTAATTCTAGCCGCGTCAGTTAAATGAAACCCAACTTCACTGCTTTCTTGATTATGATGACAGTAATATTCTGTTAATACATCAGAGTTGAATAGGCAGACAAGTTAAGTTAAGTGATATTCATGAAGCTAATTATGATATTATCCGTAGTGTGATAATGGTAGTGGGGGCAGGGCGAGGTCCCCTCGTGAGAAGAGCTCTGGTGGCAGCCAGCCAGGCAGAGCGCAACATAAAGCTCTACGCTGTCGAGAAGAACCCCAACGCAGTCCTGACGCTGCACGCTTGGAAGGAGATGGAGTGGGGTGACAAGGTGGGTTGTTTTGACTTTTTTCTTTCGTAGTAGATATGATATAATTCTTTTATTTCTGTTTTTTGATATGCTTCGTGATTTCACTCGTACATGCACGAGTAGCATCGTAATGAATTTATAATTGATTGCTTAATGTCAGTACAAGGAAATAATTTTGAATGGTTCAGAAACAATAAATGGCAGATCCAAATATGATAGCACCTGGAGATAAATTGATTGAACTAAATTGAACGAAATTAAGGGGTGGCCTAAGATATTGTTTAATTGATACGCGTACTTATAGTTTGATTCGCACTTGGGATAGGACTACACTGGGCATATTCTTGAAAACGATTACCCAATTCTTTGAAGAAGAATGCCGGAGCATGCAATTGATGTTACTTTTGACGCTATTAAGTAGACTTTGCTATTTGGGGCAAAGTAGACTTTGCTGTAGAATATCATGCAATTGTAATATATTGTATAGGAAAGAAATGAACTTCAATCTCTTCAAAAATTTTCGCGTAAATTTGTTGTTGATAACAGGTTTCAGTTTCTAAGCTTACCCTTCTTGAGGCTCATTAATGTTCTTATACAATTCAATTACTACGTTTTCCTATTATCAAAATTCCATTGATGTGTCAGGTTTCTGTGGTGTCGTGTGATATGCGCGACTGGGAAGCTCCTGAGCAAGCTGACATCCTCGTCTCAGAGCTGCTTGGTTCCTTTGCTGACAACGAACTCTCTCCCGAGTGTCTGGATGGAGCCCAGAAGTTTCTTAAGCGTAAGTTCTGCTCAGAATCTTAGTAGTAGGAGTAGAAGTGTCTGCTTCTTGAAATTACAATTTTTACGAGTTTTTGACTCTTAAAATTATAAAATTCACAAGTTATTGATGCTTGATGGTTATAATTTATACAAGTTGTTGTCCTTGGAAATGATAAATTGTACAAGTTTTTCACCCTTGAAATTATAAATTGTAAAGTTTTTCACACTTGAAATTATAAATTGTACAAGTTTTTAACTTAAATTATAATTTTACAAGTTTTTGATCATTGAGGGTTTTGCACTTTACCAGCTCTGGAAATTGTGAACATATTTGTTCTATTGTGCAACTGTTTCGTGGTTTGCCTATACTCGCCATGATGAAAGAGATGGGGTCCAAAAATGCTTCAAGTTTGAGTCTTCATCAGAATCTGTACAAGTTTCTGATCCTTATAATTTCTACCCATTCATCCGTTCTGGCAATAGTGTGCAGATTTGGTGTATTGTGCAGCTCGTTCGTCTCAGGTCTACTAGATATGACGAAATTCTTAGTTTACGTGCACCTAATAAAGTTAATAGGTCATGAGTGTCTTTATTCGAGAGTACGAGACAATTTTTATTTGTATACAATTCATGTAAGGCTTTGATATTTTGTGTGCTTGAATTTCTTTATTTCTAGAATTACGAGAGATTGTATATCAAATAGCACGAATGGAAATGAGGGCCGATGATGGAGAAAATGATAACTTCAAGAAGGTGCCAAAATTTTAGCATGTATATATCTGAGTGTTTAAAACTGTCGGCTGCTATCAAATAGACCAGAGTTTCCCAGCCTTTTATTGAGTAAGTGCGGAGATGGATTTGTAGTAGTTCTATGTTTGAAAATTGAATTAAAAGTGTCTTTGGTAATGTGTCAAATGGTAGGAGACGCTTAAAAATGAACAAAAGTTCGTAAAAGCAAGCCATGCAAGAGATTGAGATTCATCTCCCTGTATATAACCCACTCTCAAAGTATGAATCGTTAGAAAATGTTTCACTGATTAGTACTAGTCTCCATTTTAAAGTTTTGAACTAAAGAATGGTGGATTCTATCAGTTCGAATTTAAGGGGTTCTGTTGATTTAAAACAGAATCAAAATAACATTTTCAGTTTTCTTTACGCAGAAAATTCAGTTACCCCATTCTTGGTCTTAACGTTGTCTGTATACCAGTTACTTCATGCTGATCATTGCCTCTTCTAATTATGTCTTCTTAATGTACATATACCTCGCATGCTGCCTCTCCTTCCAGTCACTCTTACTCAACTGCGAATTTATTCCCTCTACTTTCTAATTCATGAATGTTGCGCGTAGATGGTAGGACATAAGCTCTTATTGAATGATTTGAATGCAATGTCTCCTGACATTTCCCTAGCATTGGCTAAATGCATCATATTTGCGAACGACATGATGTCTTTAGAGAGTCAGCTGTAAATTTCTACTTATAAGCTATTGGCGAGTGAGATTTCAAAGCCTTGTGCAACTAGTGCGTGTAATAATAACATGTCTCGGCAATCTCTGTTTGTGCTGCATAGAATACGAATCGGATCATTCGCGTGAATTATTGGATCACTAACACACACGCATTTTTTATGCCGGGAGGAACTGGTTTGAGAAAAGGCTTAATTGAAGAGAGCTTTTGCGTGTAATAACTCATTAGTATAGAAATGACGCAAGTTTTTGAAATATTTTACTTGAAAATGCTGCATTAAACGTGTCCTTCACGGTTGACGCAGAATTTGCTGCGAAACGGAAAAGGGTTACTGGAGATTACCATGCACGTCATATAAATGTAAAGGCTGTAACGTTATATTTCTTGGTTTCAGCCGACGGTATCAGCATCCCGAGCAGCTATACTTCGTACATCGCTCCGCTGCAGTCGCCGAAGCTTTATAATGAAGTCCGCAGCTGTCGTGAGAAAGACAAGCACTTCTTGCACCACTACGAGACGCCATATGTTGTTTACCTCCACAACAAACGCGAGATCGCGCCTTCTCAGCCGCTCTTCACATTCCAACATCCCAACTTGAGTTCGTTGTGTGGGGGGAAACTCTAATTAATGATTTATTTAAATCTAAACCCCTGGAGGGAATGAATTAGACGCGTTATTTCAAATTTAGTAGCTCAATTTGAGCTTATTCTTGTTCAGTAAGTTCCATTGCTGAATTTTTTGTACAACGTGTTCTTAATGGTTGTAGCACGTAGGTAGCGTGAGTCATCTTTTTTACTGAATTCTCTGGAAGTAAGCGATTTTGTTTTGTTAGTACACCTTCATCAATTAGTTTTGGCATTATCTTCAGCGATCAAACTACCTGTAGTAGTTTTATTTTATGTAGGTTAGTATAACCGGTTTCCTTTCAACCTTGTAGCGGGCGCATACACATTCTAGCTACGGTTGTGTAGGATTGCTTCTAAGTCGGTCTCTTTTTCGTTGAACTAATTAGTCATAGGAGTTCTCTGTTGTAGATGTCGATTTCAATGGTCATTTGTTTTGTCATGGTGTGAAGGCAGTATACGATCAGAAATTCGATCTAAAGTTACGTCGAAGCCGGGCTTTTGAAATTCGACACAAGATTTAATGTCGTAATTGTATGAGGTGTTGCGTGCTACAAGGGTAAAAATGCCAAGAACAAGTTTTGAGTCATTACCGTAAAAAGTTTGTAAAATGAAATTTCCGTGACGTAATTAAATTTGTCGTATCAATGTATTCTTGGTCTAATTTTGTAGGTTAACTACTAAATCAAGCTCGGCTGTGAGATTTCGGTACCGTAGAAAATGAATTTTTTAATTGGTGGCGACTCCGCCCTTGTGACACGGAGTATGTCCTGGATGGCATTACACTGTTGGACTGGCTCAGTTACTTCTTATGTAGTTTGCTTGAACCTATGTTGATCATTTACGTTGGTGTTGAATCCGAGCTTATCCTATTGAAACACATTCTAATAGTAGTTTAAGAGATTATTTTTAGTTCATATTATGAGGGTAAGATTCAGTAACACCCTTCATTTGACAAAGTTACATTACAGGTTTTATTGGTACGAATTATGTTGACTTTATATGTAGAGGTACGAATTGTTGCGACTCGTCATTTCACAAATTTAAATCACAGATTATATTTTTCTGATTTCCATTGATCATTGATGGGGCAGGTAGAGTACGACACGCTGTGTACAGATTATATTACTACAATTGTAATGCACCTAGGGCCGTTTCGAGGTCATTTTGAGGCTCCTCTGGTCAGAGTCAGTTCCGTCATATTTGATAAATCTTCTAAACGCTTTAAAATTTGAGTGTCGAATGGCTCGAACTTATTAACTATCAATCATGCATCAAGCCCTTGGCTTTTTTACACTTAGATGCAAATCATGAGATTTATTTTTACTACATTTCAGGTGCCACTATCGACAACAGTCGGCACGGAGCACTCCAGTTCCAAGTGACGGAAGACAGCGTGATGCACGGCATAGCTGGTTACTTCGAAGCCACCCTCTACAAGGATGTCAAGATTAGCATACGACCGGAGACGCATTCACCTGGCATGTTTTCTTGGTTTCCCATCTTATTCCCAATCAAAGTAAGTTCACGAGATTACAATCCGAAATCAATCGTTTTCTAATTCGTCTTAATGTTATAAGCCCGTATCTTGAGTATTTACGGTAATGTTTGAAATGCTTTCTTCAAATTCGAAGCTACCGGCTGCTGTTTTTGAAGTAATAGCTTTTGTATTTTGACTAGTACGTTAATACAGTAGTAAAGGTTTCGTAGTGTACAACAGATGTATTATTGCTGTAAATTATACATAGCATGTAGGCTACAAGTAAAGTTAGTTATATGTTGTTCATATTATAGTCCGTGTGGGCCTTGCTAATAAGCCGGTGAAGACTTGTTTTTTCCGTGCTGAAAATAAGACTCAGCGCTATTGAACCCTGAGAGTTGTGGAGGAGAAACGTGTGCGAATTCTATATTATTATCAAATTATGCTAGCCAGATTTGAGAAACTAAATATTTTACCTCGACTAAGGAATCGTAACCAGAGTACTAGTTTTATTTTCGTTTTATTCACTGAATAACTATTTTTCTATGTTATAACCTGTAATTGATAGTATGTTTGATACACCGTTTACTTACCGTCTACTATCAAGCCTATTATTATCGTTTATTCATAATCTTGGTAACTTATCGTCTACTATCAAGCGTGTTATTATTGTTTATTGATAGTCTTGGTATGAGTCTACGGAACTCGCCAAGGAAATGCGGTTCTTCAAAAACAACCCTTCTGCACTGGGGTTGTAGAACTCGGGGCAGGATTCGCGGTCGTTGTTTACTGCAGTTTGAGGAGTCAGTTTATCAGAAGTTAACTTGACAGCTTGCTGCGTTTCTGTAGGAGCCAGTCCATGTCCGGGAGGGCGAGATGATCGACATCCACTTCTGGCGGTGTGTCAACAAGAAGAACGTCTGGTACGAGTGGTGTGTGACAGATCCCGTGAGCTCTGCCATTCACAACCCCAACGGTCGTGCTTACACAATAGGATTATAGCGGTCTAGCACCTTAGTGCGTTAATACTGGACAATATATTGCAGTCGAGTACCTGGGAGGGCAAGGGCTGCAGAATAAGTTATTTATAGAGTTGTAGCTTCGTGAATAGTGATAATGTGAAACCTAGAACACTACTTTGGACAAGTCTTATGGAATGGAGCAAGACTCGTGAAACGAGGCGTTTCGTACAATAGAAAGGGCTGTACCAACTTTCACTACTAGTTGGTAGCTGTTTATTTGTGGCTCATCTAGACCAATGCTCCTAGCTCATTCGAATGACATTTTTTGACTTGCAATTATTCGTATAAGCTTTGAATCAGTTTCTATGTATTATACCTTTAATCAGGCATGGAAAAGTAACACGACCTTTCGGCATAATTTGATTTATACTCGTAGCCGAAGTCTAATCATCAACAACCAATTCTCTCCAATACAAGGTCATAGGCGGTACGACGAATTAGAAATGGTCTCCCCGGTTATTGGTTTCAATGTTGTTTTAAGTAATAATATAGGCTTTGATTGATGTACGATGTTACGGGCATTTGAAATTACTGAATGCAGTGATGTACGTGTACTATATTCTCATTGCTGTGATAATGACTTAGTCTCTAGTTAGTGTAACAGGACCTAGACTACTGCTGAGTTCTTCATGAATGGCAGAACGTGGAGTTTGTCGACACTCAGGACGGATTTCCGTTGTGTACTTTCTTGTTCTTGTCCTTTCTTTAACTTGATTGTTTGATTTAAGAAAAGTCTTTCCATCGGAAACAGGATTTTTGTCAGCCAATTGTGTGAATGTTTTTTGTGTGCTAAAAATTCCTACAAAACAGTTTGGATTTTTAGCTGTTACTTAAACCAATGTTAAACCATTCTGCTCTCTGTGAAACGCTTTCTGAATCGTTTCTACTATTTCACGCTAGGAGCAAGTTTTATGATATTTATAAGTACTTTTTAGGAATTTATTCTTGTAAGTTTCTTTAGCTAGGAGGTTCTTGAGTAAACCGTATTAAGTGCATACTACAGAACTTTTTGTACTGAAGACCACGTAAGATGATTAAAAATGAATAGCATTCTTCCTATTTGCTGCTAAGGCCTTTTCGTAAAGTGTAACTACATACAAGGGGAAGCGTAATTTACTCTGAATGTACTTAATTAGGAATCACTCTTATTGCAGTAAACTTTCAATCTAAAATCTCATACGTGGAGACTACGTCATTTAACTACACAATTCGAATAATTCACGGATTGGTTATGTAAGAAATTCACTCCGCTATTAGCGGTAACTTTTCACATTAGATCTGCCCTCTTGTATGCCCTACTTACTCATAGGCCTTTTGATTTAATGTGACTTTTGTTTCTTACATCTGTGACCAAACGTTTGTTAAATAATATTTATATTGCTTTGCCTAATTTCTTGTTTTAAATTTTGTTTTTAATGCATTTGCTAAAGTGTTCTGATGCTATTTTTCTGTGGTCAAGGTCTGATAGTGAAATTTATGTGGCATTCAGTAATCAAGCATGAGCATAGATTAATCGTCTTCACTTGCAAAACACCGAAACTGGTGACGCATAATCTTTTAGTTATTGGCATTCTTCATTCGTGGGAGTCTTGTGTATAATAATTAATCCGTGTTCTTTAATTATTTCAGGTGTATACTTGTTTTATCTTCTCTTAGAAAGCATTTTGCGGGTACAAATTTCATGAGTACCAATTGATTGACTAGCCTGTTAAAATACGGAATCTTTTTATTGTATTTACATAGTATGCAGTAAGTCGGAAGTCCGTCATCTAGTTTTATGGTGTGGATTTAGTGTTATTCTGTATTGTGATTCAGGTCAGTTTAAATTTGACGTTTTCATTTGACATTTCCTGCATTGAAAAGTCACTTTTTCAAGCAATTACATGTTCATCGTGTTTGAAAAAGTTGGGAGTAGGATACTCAGGAGAGTGTTCAGGAAAAAGTAAGGAGTAGGATACTTAAATGTTCATGTAGGTCGACATGGAAATCTAATGTCAACGAAACTTTTGTGGTGTTACTGTGACTGAAAAGCAAAAATGTAAGCTTTAAAAAGTGAGTTAGGAGTGTGTGAGAGCGTGATAATTGAAAAGTATTGTGGGCAAATGTGAAAATCCCAGTCGGAAAGTTTGGAAATAAAAAATAAGCATGTGCGAAAGGAGTTCACCGCGTAGATCAATGCACTTATAAGCAACGTTTGAAAGAAGTACAAGTACAAGTTGGAGAGGCATTTGGTGGGTACGTTATCCAAGAGCGATTGTGACAGCTGTAGTAACTTCAATAGGCATTAATTCAGCATTGACTGCCACCTTCGGTAACAGTGATGAGGCTACAGGGAAGTATGAAGTATCAACAAATCACCAACCCGTAAATCAAAAAGAAAGTACAGTGGCTGTCTTCTTTAGCGCATCTAGAGGACTTGACACTCTTGTGAATACAATTTTCAGAGTTCACTCGGCATTGTTTTTCTGGTGCGTTTTCTCGTGGTCGTAAAACTTTTGGGGACTTTAAAAAATAATATAACTTGAACAGAGTGCCTTCAGAAATGCGTCCTTGTTCTGACCGTAAGTTATACTCGACATATTCTAAATTTTCAGGATGAACGCAGTCTTCAGCTGTCAATATTGATAGTCTATTTACTAAAAGTATCCTAACATGAATAAATAAACAAAAATGGTCTTATTGTATTTTATGAGTTGTTCTATAAAGTACTTCGTAGAACACATCAATGAGTTGCTCTCGTGAGCGACCGTTTAATGTTGGTTTCCTTCATGATTTCATATTGATAAAGCTTCAAGAAGTATCCTGCTGTAAGAAGTTTACATCTCACAAGAAAGGTTAACCTCTGACGCTTTTATCAGGAATAGAATGACGAATGTGCTACCATTCAGTAATATTCGTCATTCTATTCCTGATAAAAGCATCAGAGGTTAACCTTTCTTGTGAGATGTAAGCTCTCTAATGATGCATTTTTCAACTGAATGGAATATTATTCAATATGTTCGAAACATTTGAATGTGAACGAAACATCTAGAACAGTGGTTCCCAATCTTTGTCTGATCTTGTACCCCTTCAGCGTTTCAATAGAAGAGCATGTATCCCTGAATTTTTATGACAGAAAGGTGAGTAGAAAAATACAATTCCATTGAATTTTTAGTAGAATTTCAATGTTTTGAGAACTAGAAACTAACTTTCAATGCACCTCTTTAGATAAGCAAATATACCCCAAGTTGGGAACCCCTGATGTAAAATATAGGTCTAAAATGAACAATTTTTTATGTACTTCAGGAATGACGATGGTTCATGTAGGGTGAAACACAAAGTTTGGAATGTGTAAATCACAAAATTTAAATTGTGGTGTCAGAGTTAAGCATGCGCTCTTATCGACCAACGCTCTTTATAACCTTAACTCTGTAAGGAAATGTGCTTAAGGAGTGACTTTCATCGTATTTAAGAATAGAATAGAATAGAATGAGGCTATAGGAACGAACCTTCCGGCCCATTCTTGGGTCGGATAATTACTTCGATAATTATTCGGTTGTTTACCCAAGTCCCATGCCGTATTTCTAGCCGCGTCAACCATGTCGGCAGCGGGATTAGAACCCGGGTCTTTCCGCTCGCAAGCAGATTCGCTCACCAGTCGACCAAGCTGGTTAAGAATTATTAGCCTTAGAAGTAGAGAGATTAGAAAATCTACGCCAATGAGTCGTATTAACTCAGTTTTATCCCGAGTCCATGGGTACTTTGCATTTTCATGTGTTGACCCTTTCGATCCGGCTTTTGCTCTCTGTTGGAACATAGATGTCCCAACAGGATCGAATAGGTTAAGGTACCGACTGCAGGTTTAACAACGCTGGCGATAATGTTATAAGCTACGTTTGCAAGGTACGTAAACCGAGTTTGGAAATGCATGCTTTTGAAGATATCTCCTAGTAAGACCAGGCAAATGATGCGTCAGTGTATATTTCAAATTTTGATGTAAGTGGAGTGACAAATTCGGTGAATTATTTCTTTAGGAACTTATTTATTGTCATAGGCCTCCGAGGGTCGTAGAAGCCCAGGAATATATAGTCTTTGCAGTAACTTCATTAAGAAATGTATCTTCCTGTGGACAGTCTTGACAGCATTTTTATTTTAACGTATCAAGGCTCTTGATCGGCCCAATTGTGCACTTTTATTCAATTATTCACTTGAATGTGTTAGCTGGAAAGGATTCTAAAATGGAATGAAAAGAAAAGTAGTGGCCAAAAATAATTATTTATTTTTAATAAAACTTGTTTCCAGAGAAAAAGAATTGTGTAACATTGTTTCAATAAAGTATTCAGGCAAATTACTTATCACAAACTTAAAAATGTCAAATTGAATTTTGTTATCATGTATTGCAATTTTTCTAAAGCAAGCTAAATTTTATTCAATTTGAAAAATTGCGTCCATGATATACTTACCATTTGCGTATTAAGGTCACAACGGTTTTATCAAAAATTTGAATGTTCAAATTTCCTTTTCTGAAAGAGTCCTTGGCCACTTAGAGTTTGGCAGCTTCTCCGGTAAGAAAGTTTCATCGCAGCGCCGATATAATGAAAATTGTGTTTCGCTGTGTGTATGGTGACCAATATTTTCATTCAATTTCATACCTATCTGTGTGTAGATCTTACTTCAGTAACATGTGCAACTTTCATGTGTATTATTTCATATTGGTGTCGAACCGGTTAATGTTTGCGGCCTTCATTTCGTCACCGTGATAAGCAGTTTCTCCTTGAATTGTTAGGTTGTGGGAACGTCTGAATTAATGTGTATGGTCATACTTCATTAATTTCGTCAGTAGGTTAGTGTTTAATGTTAAGCGAATGTCACATTCTTTCGTGTTTTTATCATATCTAAATGTGCTTTGTTTTTAAGCACTTTTTAAATTAATTATAACTGCGGTGGTTAAACAAGGAATATAATAATACTAATAATAATTAACATTAATTAGTTTGCTGCGCTGGCTTCGTATATTATAGAATAACGATTACTTTCAGTGTAAAAATTAAATCAAAGATAGCAGAAACTCGTCATTTCTTGCTTATAGAAAAAGCACAATAATGTCATTTCCCGTTTATGGAAACACATTCTTCGTTTCTTCGGTTAGGATTATATGCAAACTTTTTGTAGGTTAGGATTATATGCGTGAAAGCATTGATTTCCCTTTCTTGCCGTTTTACTCTCGTAATGCTTTGCATTCTGAAGAGATTAATTGACTTCCGGCTTCCTTCGGCTGGCCAGTAGCGTGACTAGTCTTCCTAAAGGTTTTTGCTAAATAACGGGGCATAACTGTTGTTTAAAAGCCATGATCTTGTTTGATACGTGCAACAGATATTCATTTTCAACGTTCTTTCCATTTTAAACAGAGTGGCTCTCAGATGTATGGGGGTAAAATGTCTGTTTTCAAGAACGTGTTTTCACGGCTGTGGTCTGTGAAGCTATGTTCGCTCTGAATTTGAGAATTTGTACGAGTGATAGTGTGAACTCAGCTGTTTTTAGGGGCACCTATGTACAGGACTTATACAGTCGTCATATGGTAACTTGTATTAATTGAATACAACTTCATTTTCTCACTAACGAAAACGTAAGATAAAATAAAAATATTGTATTCATCCGTCGCTTCATAGTTCATGAAAAAATTATTATTTTTGAGCATGTAAGATTTTTCTCAAATAACTTCAATCTTCTTAAAATTTGTGTTGATCTAGAGAAATCTCTGTTCTTAAACAATTGGTCAACATTAATATGAATTGGTTAACTAACAACCAATTAGTAAATTTTATTTTCAGCCAATTTCGTAATTTTTTTTTTAAGATTCTGAGACTTGTTTTATATTTAAGTACGTTTCTATGTTCAGCTACCTTCGTATTAAAAATCAACTGAAGATGAGAAGAACAGGTACTAGGAAGGTGCCTCAATATTTTCAAACACGTTTTCAAGACTCGTCTCAGCAAGCATAGAATGTTGAAAACGCTCAATCCCATGGATACAACACGAGAGGAAGACTGAAGATGTAAGTTAAGTGCAAGACTGAACTCAAATTGTGTGCTGGACTTGACTGTCATCTCTCAGTACTACAGAATCCCAGAGGTAAGTTTATTATTAGTGGGTCGCTAATCTTCTTTGAGTGCTCATGGGTAGCAAGAAAAATCAATGAGGATTTTAGGAGTGAAGTATATGTTTAGTACTGTAGTAAGTGGATGTATGATGAAATTGGGTGATGTCTATTCGAAAATCGGTACAAGGACTGGGAATCTGTAAGCCGAAACATTTACTTGTAATCAGAGTGGGTGCCATTTTTTTCTAAATGTGTTGTGTCACCGTAAATGAATTTATTATTGAAATCCATGTTAACAAAACAAGAACTAGCCAGTTTACTGACACTGATTAAAATACTAGGAAGAAAGGTAGGTAGAACATAGCTATTAATTATGTAGGAAAGAAAAAATCGTTCTTTACATGAGCATTTATAGAGGTTGGAATGGAACACGTACTCGGTATTCATAATTCTTGAACCTGTGATGATGGATGTGTAACGTGCAATGGTATGTTATGTATTTGTATAGCATGGAAAGAAAGAGGAAGAGTACTATTAAGTAAAATTGAAATATGGGCACAAAAATTTATGGTGCGGGAATGTGTGACTAACCGAGGTATAAGATGTGCTTACCTGTTAAGACTTCAAGCGACAGGTGTGAAAAATACTTAAAGTAACTTGAAATTCTACTGACTTCAGGCGATATTGAAATGGAATTAGATACGATTAAATAAGTCATGCTTTGTAATTACGAAGTATTGTAGAAATTTTCAGAAAGTATAGAGATTTGCTGCACATAATAGTGTACGTGGCATGTCATATTTTTAATGTGCTGCGTGGAGGGGAAGTTATGGAAAGCGTAAAGCTCTTCGAAATTTCGAGGTGCATTAGTTAGTTTAGACGCTGATATGACGGTAGCTATCTCTGAAGAGATATCGTAATGATGAGCGATTAAGTTTCGGATCCTCAGTAAGAGGAAATTAAAGAAAACGTGAGAATTAAACGACGCATTGAAAACGAATGAGGTAAAACATTTGGAAGGGAATGGCACAGGGAAGGAAAACTGAGATATTTTAAGTATGCTGGGTATCTCTGCGAATAAAGGAAAATTATCCAGAAAAAAGTGGTAATTGGCGTGATGTTTGAAGTTTATATTGGGTAATTATGACTGCTGAAATAAGATATAAATATTAAGGTTTAGTGGGGCCAAATGATCTGGTCTGATTGATGAAGAGTAAATGAGTTATGACTCATTTTCCTAGGGAAAATGCAGTGACGGGTTATTTGTAGAATAATTTCATGGGCTGCAAAGTTTGGTGAAACGTTTCTCGCGGTGTAAATATAACACTAAGGGACGGGGTCGAATCGCAATCAAATTGATATATTTCAACCTACAAAATAAGAAGAAATGTTTAACTGAAAATTCTAAAAGTAGTGTATTTTTTCTCGGAAATGCCTGTTATCAACATCATTTCAAAGCCAGTTATACGTAAGATTACCATATTGAAAAGGCATAAATAAGTAGTGCAAGGTATTATTCAATATTTCATCGTGACTTATTTTCTAATAATAAATTATGTACGTATAAATAGATAAGATTGTGATAATTAAGTTGAAAAGGAAGAAAGGGCGGAAACCGCATTGATTAATCAGCACTCGAATTGCGTATTTGTCCTTATAATTTAGGTAGCATTTTGTTTTAATCCTGCAATTTCCCACCAACATTCAGTGAAATTTGCTCGTATAAACCAGTTTTTATTGAAACGTTTGCTTTGAAAGATATAATTTGCTAACATATCTTTCCTTCATTTATGCTCTTCGTAGTTTATTATGATTTCCAAAGGGAAATGTGACGTGCTTAATAAACTAGTGTACTTCATATGAAATACTACTCCAATGAAGTAACAGTGTAAATTACTTGTATAAGTGACGTAGAACGTCACCTTAGTGTACAATGGGTAAGAAAAAGGAGTGGCATGTACAGCTTACAACTGCTATGACAAATCGTTGAGAAGAAAAAGTATTGGTTCAAAATAATTTAATATACAGCTCATTTAGGACCAGTTATCTATTACCAGGCACTAGTGATACGAGAGGGAAGAAGTATGTACATATAAAGAGTTATGATATTATAAAGTATTCATAATGAAAGACAAGTACTAATAACTACTAAGTTGCTGCCGAAAATAGTTCGAGGGAAAGGGCTTTGAGCAGATACTTTAATACCGCGTAAAACTAATAATTTTAAATAATATATATTCTCCTTTATACCAATTCCAATATATCAATCAGATGTAAACTTGTAGCAAAAACTCCTAAAATTAAAGCAGCTGTAATACTTCCGTGGTAGTCGATTAATTATTGTTATACTCTGAAATCGGACTAACAGCATTCCAAGGGCAGGAATGAGAATCTTAGATTATACAAAAATGGATAACGCTATTAAATGCATGATTTTAAAATGTGCTCCCTCCGGTCCAAAATTGTCGGTGCATATCAATTTTTAAGTTGATCCGGAATTATTAGTGCATAGTATAAGCCAATACGAAAAGTTTGATTCAAATAAAATGCATGTTAACTTAATCATTTACTTTACATATTACTAGAATGCATTGAATTAACACCATACAAACAAAAAAATAACAAAAATGAAACTAAAACTTAAGACCGTTTTCGGTTTGTGAACCAAGAATTTCGCGCCGGAGGGAGTATCAATTATACGTCAATTTATAATGCCGTAACTTTGAGAGCAACAACACAATTTAGCTCGCAACAGCTCCCCGTAACAGGCGTTGCCCATCCGGTAAAATAAATTTCGTTTGAAGTTAATTTATGTAAACTCTAGTAAAATGTCATTTTTCAAAATAAATTCATAGAACTATAATTGAGATAAACATACTAAATTTCCGTTCAAAGTTTTTAAATTTTCAAAACTTAACGTGATATAGCACATAACAAAGTAAAACAAAAAAAACTAACATCGGTAGTATTTTAAATAGATCACAACCGAGTAGACTCAAATACAAAATTAATTTTATTTTAACTATTATCACCAGCTTTCAGCAAAAATCGAAGAGGACGATGAACTATCACGCTGAGACAATATTATGAACAAATAAACAGCATTCGTATAATTTGTAATTTTACTAAGCTGGGAGAATTTGATTTCAATGAATCTACGCGTGTTTGCATCATTCCTTGGATAGCAAGGAACAAGTAATGATTCTTTCAAGTAACACGCAACATTTCTGTTACGCTAAAAGTAAAATTTACTCACGAGCATTTCTGAGTGGATTGAGTATCTCAATAAGTACATAAAATATTTATATTCTTGTTTCTACCATCATATTCGTAGATGCGCAACAGCCTAAAAACTTCAAAATTTGTGCGGGCGCTAAGAAAAACTCCCTTCCGTGAGCTTGCTGTACGTACTGTAATTAGTCTTAAACGTAAAATGCTACTTAAAGGGTTTTCTGCTATGCTTTACGCAGAAATAGCAATTGATGAAAATACTGTGCTGCTAACTTTGATAATGACAAATGACAGGCCGAAAATTGCAATGTAACTATTTATATGAATATTTACGTGAGCACAAATTTCTACTTTTCTCAATTTAAATTTGAAATATTTGAACAGAAATCTGAAAGTGGGTATGTAACTGTATTCCTCATTAAAGGTGAGACTATAAAATATCATTCAAGCATGCAGACGAGCCTTATTCGTGTACGTATAACAAAGAAATGCTTGCAGGTTAAGTGGACCTCCATGGATAATAATGTATTGATTCAGTAAATTGAGCTGTGGCAGCCTAGCTGTTAAGTGAATAGTAGGAGGAAGAAAACACTAAGGCCTATGTTGGTTAGGTCAGAAATTTCATGACAAACTCAATAGCAGGAGAAATGCTGCACTCGAAAGAATAAGTGCGAGTTCATATCCACTTAGAAAGTATAAACTTTCTAGGAATACTGGGTGGGAAGTATTTTAGTGTGCCGATAATTTTACTTTAATAGTTGATTAAAATGCAAATGATGGTATTAACAACCGTTTGAATGAACGATCTACTTGCTATGTTATCTCAAACCCGCGTTTTTCTCGTATTTCTGTAGGTGGGTGTATACAAATTTTAACTTACATTTTTAACTTTTTAACTTTTAACTTAACTTTAAAAAACGTTAACTGAAGCTGTAGCATTTGTTAAAATAATCTCAGCGCATGTCCAGTCTGCGTTTAAAGAAATCGCGAATAGTTCTGGGAGGGTGTCCTTTATATTTGAGTTTCTAAAGAGATTTAATTCTGTTCATAAAGGGGCAACTAGAGCTGAATTATCAATACGTTTTTCTTGTTTTTTAGAACCTATAAAAGTCGTAATTATTATCAAATTAAAATTTTGACATATTTGATGAAATATTATCATGCATTATATGACAAAGCAACGAACGTACTGTGTTCAGGAAAGACACAAGATTTAATCAATTAATAATTTCTTTTTTCAGACTGAAAATATTTGCACATAACCAGTTGCATAATTGGCAAAGTCCATGGGAAGCTAGCTATGAAGAAATATCGGTGAGTAGTGTACGTTTTTTGTTTGCCGATTGATTTTTATAAGACTGCTTAGAAAAGTTTCTATCCACCAGTTTGGGGTTTCATTTTCAGAAAATAGTCGACTAATACTTCCTTAAAATATCAGTCAATCCAATACAATGAACCCACAATGATTATAAATTCATTTTTTTAATATTTGTATCAGATTTTCCATTAAGCTCAATCTGAAGTAGGATTAGATTTAATTTTCTTTTCTCTTAGAAACTTAGCTGCGGTCGCGAGTCACGCAAATTGGCTAAAAAGAAGTTGCGTACCATTAGGCGCAATGCATTATTCAAATGTGAAAGCATAAAATGCTAAATAAATAGTCTCGAATTTAAAAATTATTTGAAGCTCTCGACAAGTCAAGCGAGGAAACAGGCTCTCGGCCCCGGCAGAACACGGCCAGGCGTTGCCGATGAACTCTGCGATGACGGGAAAAGTTGTTATATGACAAAGTTTCGCCTCAAGAGTCGCAATTGAAGTTTCCTGAAGGCTTCAATGATCTTCCATCATTCCCACTGTACGCCTCAATACGCAATTTATTATGAATGTTCTGTAAGTTTGAATATTTCACACTAGCAATAGAGCACAGTTCAATATACTCTAAGCGCAGTATTACTGTTACTTTCATTTAGAATTACCTTGGTAAACTTTCTTGCTATGCCTTCTATGCAATTCCAAATATGTTTTGAACGTAACCGCTGTGAAGTAAGATACGTAGCTCAGAGTTATACAAAACTATGCAGTAAAACATACTGTATATTGGTGAACTTTAGCGCACGTTGTTTGAATAAGAAATCACTTATAAAGACCCTTCCCGTTAACCAAGTTAATAGAAAACAATACGAATAATAAATAAGTATAAATAATACATAAATCCCTAGTATATTATCAATTCAATATCGTATATAAGTGAAAAATCAAAAATTTGTCGCGTAAAGACGGACATTACAAAAGCAGCTGAAGATCGAGGGTGAGTTGCTAATGTTACGAATGTAAGAGTCAAATTCCAAAGTATTTTTCCTTCGTGCTAAAATCTCCTGTTCTTGAAACTGAGTGGATTATGGAAGGGATAATATGAAACATAGTATTATCATGCATTATTATGCAACAACCAAGTGCAAGTTAGGTGCAGCTCGTAACTCAGTTCGATGCAGTTCTTAACTAACTCAGTTAGGAGCAATTCCCAACTAACTAACTCAGTTAGGAGCAATTCCCAACTAACTAACTCAGTTAGGAGCAATTCCCAACTAACTAACTCAGTTAGGAGCAATTCCCAACTAACTAACTCAGTTAGGAGCAATTCCCAACTAACTAACTCAGTTAGGAGCAATTCCCAACTAACTAACTCAGTTAGGTTGCAATTCCCAACTAACTAACTCAGTTAGGTTGCAATTCCCAACTAACTAACTCAGTTAGTTGCAATTCCCAACTAACTAACTCAGTTAGATGCAGTTCCCAACTAACTAACTCAGTTAGATGCAGTTCCCAACTAACTAACTCAGTTAGATGCAGTTCCCAACTAACTAACTCAGATGCAGTTCCCAACTAACTAACTCAGTTAGATGCAGTTCCCAACTAACTAACTCAGTTAGATGCAGATCCCAACTAACTCAGTTAGATGCAGTTCCCAACTAACTAACTCAGTTAGGCGCAAGTTAAGAGCAACATAAGAGTGGCTTCTAACTCCGTTAGGCAAACAACCATAAACAACCTTAAAAAGCCACAAACAACCATAAAAAGCCATAAACAACCATCAAGCGAACCATTGTAGAAATTATAATCAAAGAATGGGATCGATCTTCTGCCTTACTCGGTATTTATCCGTCCAAAAACTTGACAACAATCGCGAGAAAATTGACCTAATTAATCAGATAAAATTTACAACTCGAAATTCACGTTTTTCTTTCAGGACACCAACCTACCCTCACAAGACAGCTAATCAAGTCATAGTGTGGTTCCTCATTAATAAATAAATAGCGTACGAGAAACTCACCTCATGACAAAATTGGGCAAGTAGCGCAGTTCACCGTCGAGATTGATGGGCACTGAAGGGTCCATCTTGCAGTGTATTTCACTGCTCCGAAAAGCTTCAAGAGACGTCCTTTTTAACTGCAAATAATACAATTATATCGGTAGTTAAGGAAACTCACCATAAAAAAGTTAAAGAGACGATAATATTCAATAAAATACAAAATGCAGTGTCCGAGAAAACTACCCTAAATACGGAAGTGCAATTTTACATCCTGTAAATGAAGGATATTGAATTCACTTTAATTAGAATGAAGATACTTAACTCACATGATCCCTGAAGTGTACCAAGGAGAGTTTGTCAGACACGATGTTGACCATTGACGATTTAGGAACTAGTAAGAGATCTGCGGTGCCGTCACCTGAATGGCAAGCAGGAGACACTCCGTATTTGCAGTACCTGCACTCCAGACTCTGCAGGGGTATCATGATGAGGTGATAGTCCCCGTTCCGCTGAAAAGTGAACTGAAGTCAACTGCGATCGAAGATAACAAGGATCCTGTTAAACAGGACAGATACGTTCTAGCAAGTTGATTTGCGCAGCGAGCGGGGGGAATAAATAGAAATATTCATAGCTGAAATTTATCAATATTCAGTGGGTGCCCAATAAATAAATAAATAAATAAATAAATAAATAAAATCACGATTAAAGAAAAGTTTCTTCTTTCACAAACTTTCCCTGAAAATGTTGAAGATGTCCGTTTTGTTTCGCAAAAATAGTTCCATACAAGGCTCTAACGCGAGAAACATTAGCAATAGATTAAATCATTATATAATCTATGAATCGACTCAGTGGGCGATTCTGTGCTAAGTATATTTACTCTAAAATAAGGTATATTTTAAATTCATGAAAATACTGAACTGTGTTGAAAAGTTGCAGCTGAAGCAATTAGTTAGCGTTCGCTGAATGTAGGAAGTATGAAATAACTAATTCACAAAAATGTGAACTTTCAACAAAAAGAGACATAAGTGGCCAGAAACACGAGCTCCAACAGATTCAAAAGTCAGGAACGAAAGTGCATGAAGTAGACTATGGCATTTTGATTTCAAGTCAATTTGCTAGAAAAGCTACATAGCTACGATGAGAAAACGAAGTGAAAAAATATCACTCCGTTTTTTCAATGTTTCACCCTTTAGTCGACGAAAGGTAGTCAAAAGCCTACCTCGGTCCAAACGCCAGACTCGTTATCCGTCTCTGACGCGCTACAAACACGACAGTCCGCACTGCAGACGATGTCGTCGTACGGAGAGCTTCGTTGTTTTGCGGGCTCTAGGAACCGCATGGTGCATGAGTACGATCTGAAATAGATACAGGAAAAAATGTTTTCATCGTAAAATAATTTCATGAAGGAAGTCGAAGCGTTTCTTATTAAACTTTGGCGTATTACATTTTTTCACAGATTCGCTCGAACATTTTCGAGTTACTCCAGTGCTCTTATGATTAAGACTAGACAGTTCCCATGTAAATTCCACGATTTAGATTCGACTAATATGAAATTATATTACAGAGATGAATGCTTTAAAGATTTGCAACAACTTGTTTAGTTTTAAGAATAATTTTTACTAGCAGGACCCCTGGAAATTCCACGGGATGAGAAATATATTTAATCAACCAACATGCTTTGATAAAACTGATACTTTCCTGGACAGCCTGTAGAGTCTTATTCTATCGTGAGCAGCTTCCAATCTTCGCTCCATTGTGTAGTTCTAAGACTATAATCGGCGCAAGTATTACTTAAACATGAAGAAAAGTCACTCATACTATCTAAGCTTAGGACAGATTTGTATATAAGATACGAATATCTGATTAGATATGTCTTAACAATTAGAAGAAGTTATATAAAATGTCAAACATATCAATGCATGGAAAGGCAATCTTTTAATGTTACACTGAGGAATTCGGTAGCTATGATACTGCAAACTCGACGAAAGCGTAACGGACTAACATAGTTCAATACAAATAATAAAATCACATTGTAATCGACAATTTTTAATGTACTCCTTCAGTCCAGCACCTCTTGGCAGACAATATTCTTTGTTAAAGTTTGTCCTCTTCTCTTTCCCTGTTTATCATTGTCTATTACCTTAACTCTCACATCTGAGAGTTTGCATACTCTTGGAAATCCGTGGCTGAAAACGAGATGAGGTAGGAATAATCCAACCTTGATGAATGTTTGCCCCTGTGACTTGTTGATAGTCTTGGCATATGATAAACGAATAGGAAACTGTGTTCTCTCTAATGTGAAAGGCAAGCTAGGGTCACTTGGTGCCAGCTTTATCCTGGGAATAAGGACACGTTTTCCATTTAGTGAACAGCTAATAATCAAAGCCTCAAGTGAATATTGATGCATGGCCACCAGTTTAAGTCTTGTCCCATTACAGAGTCTACTCTGAATAGAAATGTTTCGAAGAAACATTACTATTGAGCCAGGCTTCAAGCATAATTGATGAAGAGGTATTCCTGATGATGTCAATGAACTAAGGAACTCGAGAGGATGTCATCTGTCAACACCTTGTCTGTGCTAAAATAAGCGCGGCAGTCGACAGGAAGTCGCGTTAAAATTTCCTCATTTATCTTGAGGCAGTCTGCATTCTTTGGCGAAAGAATTACTCACCTCTTTCTCTCATCCTCATTTGTGTTGTTGAAGACGTCATCTACCAGAGATCCATCAACGCATGAAATTTAAGGCACATCTAGATCATCAGCAGCAAGATTTGGATCTTGCACAGTTGCCATCGTTCCATTACCAATATGTAAAAGCCATGACGCAAATTTTCTCTGGCCTCCTGTTGCTCTCAAGTTTACGTTTAATCTGTATCGTACAAAATTTTGCCATAAAGGAGTTTTTTTATGCATATTTCTATGATAGCCTCACGAGTTCCTCTTGGCAACATGGGAAGCACTTGCCTGAAATCTTCTCCCAAAAACAATATTTTACCTCCAAATACAGTATTGATGCCGCAAATATCCTGCAAGAGTTAGTCAATTGCATGAAGAGCAAATGAAGGGATCATAGACGCCTCATCCAGGATGATCAAATCAAGACTTCGAAGATAGTTAGCTTGGTCTGAAGTGCTAGGTACGTTGCAAACGCTGGTCTCAGTGAGTGGAGCATAATTTAAACAAATTATGGATAGTTTTGGCTCCTGACAGTAGAGTAGAGGCAATACCTGTTCAAGCACTAGAGCACACATTGCAGTTGTATCTTTTCAGATAAGAAATAATGACATTAATCATGTACATTCTACCGCAACCTCCAGGCGCATCTCCATAAAAACATGTCTGATTAGGAACTTCTCCTCTCCTCTTCTTATCAACAGATTCAATTATAGCATAAGCAATCAGTCTCTGTTCATCAGTCAGAGTTACAATGTCTGGGCCATCATGGTCTTCTTAGGAATTCGGTAGCCATGATACTGCAACCTTTAAAATGTAACGTACTAACTAAGGAAGGAACAAGCAGAATATTATATCGATTAATAATAAATTTTTTTCAGATCTTCCTTTCTGCATCATACCTAACGAGAACTTGGCCCTGATAGTACCTGTTGAAATTCCTTGGTTAAAAGTGATAAAATTAAAGATCTATGAAATAAAATACACGGTTCGGTAGTACCCGTGAATATTTTTCATTCGTATACAGAACTTCCATTCTGTCTCTTATCTACCGATAACATGGCCGTGTAAGAAATGAAAGCTAATAACAAAAAATGTATTTCTGTAGTGATCCGGCATATTTTGTATTCACAATACAATGCTAATAATACATGCATACCCGTTCTGATTTCAGTTCAATAATTTTTCTTCAGTAATAGATAGGAAGTAATGGGACAGACACACACATACAGAGAGAAAGAGAGATGGAAATAGTCTCTCGTTCGCTCTCTTTTTGTCCCGCTCTTTCTTTTTCTCTCTCCCCTTTTCTCTTTCTTTTCGTCTTCCTCTGTTTTTTTCTCTTTTGTCTCTTACTCTCTCTCGCCCTTTATATCTCTCTCTCTCTTTTGATCTCGTTTTCTCTTATACTCTTTTTCCTTTTCTCTCTTTTTCTATTTTTCTCATTTTATCTTTTTCTATTTCTCTCTCGCTCTTTGTCTCTCATTCACTTTCTCTTTTCCCTTTTTCTCTCGCTCTTTCTCTCTCCTTTCCCTTTTTCTCTCGCTCTTTCTTTTCCCCTTTTCTCTCTCTTTCCTCCTCGCTCTCTCTTTTTCTCTTTTTCGTTCTTTTTTTCGGTCTCTCACTCTCTCTCATTTTTCTCTTTCTTTCAAGCGCTTTCTCATTTTTTCTTTTTCTCTTTTTCTCGCTCTCTCTTTCTCTCCCTTTATCTTTTTTTCTCACACTCATTCTGTCTTTCTTTCTCTATCTCTTTTCCCTCTCTTTTCACTATCTCTTTCTTATTCTCTCTCTTTGTGTCGGTGTGTGTCTCCGTCCCATTAATTCCTATTTATTACTGAAGAAATATTATTGAACTGAAATCAGAACGGGTATGCAAGTATTACAAGCAAAGTATGGTGAATACCAAAGGAAGCGGATCACTATAAAATATTAATTTTTTTCTGTTATTAACTTTCTTCTCTTACACGGCCATGCTATCGATAGATACATATTATACAGAATGGAAGTTCTGTACATATTAATGGAAAATATTCACGGGTAAACCTGAAAAATGTATTCTATTTCATGGATCTTTAATTTTATCACTTTTAAACAAAGGAATCTCAACGGATCCTATCTGAGCCATGTTATCGGTAGATAAGATTCAGAAGGAAGTTCTGAATGAAATTAATAAAAAGTATTCATTTCAAATAATAATTCGTTTTAAATCTTGAATGCATTTATCTTGATAATAATTTCAAATTAGTCAAATCTAAATCGTGGAATTTCCACGGGAACTGTCTAGTTGCTTATATAAGAAAAAGGCAACTTTTCGAACAGCCATAGAATTTCGACCTAGCTTTTGCGTACTGAATCAGTCTGCAGAATCTTCGGATTATCTACGAAATTTTAAAAAATTTAACAATACGCTGACATAACTGATCAATGCACAGAGCACCTATAAGTCAATCCCGTATTAATCTTTACAAACTAATAATGTTCACATTAATTTTTACGCTGGGTTAAAGACATGTCTTCATCCTAGTAACAATTCTGTCCTTCGCTTAAACCCGAAGAAATTTAGCTTTCTGAAAGCGTGTGTAATATAAAAAAATTTGACGTAACATCAAACCCTGAGAATGGAAGTTATCTCAGAAACTGACTAAAGTACGAGTGTCCTAGAGACGAAACAAATCTCAACGGCTCAGAAGAAGGTGTGGATGACGGAACACTCAGCGTAACCTCAAAAAAATAGTCCCAAGACTAAATAAGAACCATTCCCGTATATTCAACAGGCTAAAATAGTAACCCAACAGAGAAGTCACCTGTTTCGGAGAATTTCCTTGGTCGCCCCAATGACGTCTCTGATAGGGCCCAGGGTTCTGAGCTTGACGCTGGTCTCCAGCAGGGCGCCTAAAAATCCCACATGTAACCCACACACGGTGAATTGGAGCAACCGGTCTTCTACGTACACCGCTCCAACATCCACGTGCAGGTTACAGCCTGCAAAGATGTAACTATATACATTTAGATAAAGTCAACTAGACTTCATCAGGCTCTGTAAAACCTGGTTACACACCTACATAATGTACGTGACGGTTCTGTTCGTTCATTATTTTCAAACTAGCCAGTTTCCGTGGAAATTTCCTGATTTAGATTTGACTAATTTGAAATTATTATAAAGATAAGTGCATTGAAGATTTACGACGAATTATTGTTTTAAATAAATACTTTTCATTAATACATACTGGACTTCCATTGTGCATCTTATCTAACGATAGCGTGGCCTAGATAGTACTCGTTAAAATTCTTTGATTCAGAAGTAAGAAAATTAAGGATCTATGAAATAAATACATTTTTCAGGTTTACCCGTAGTACCATCAGAATATTTTTCTTGAACATGTACAGAATTTTCATTTTGTATCTTACCTAAGAGAAGAAAGTTAATAACGGAACAAATGCCGTGTTTTATAGTGATCAAGTGCCATTGATATACACAATACAATTCTTGTAATACATGCATACCGAGGACTACTATAAACAGCAGTAGTTCACAGAAGTCTTTGATGCATACCCATTCTGATTTCAGTTCAATAATTTTTCTTCAGTAATAGATAAGAAGTAATGGGACGGACACACACAGATACAGAGAGATGGAAAAACACAGTCGATTATATATGAAGTTCGTAATTACGATATAATAATTACAACTTGATATTTAGACCCCAATATTAGCATCGATAGAGGGAAGTTCTTACATAAGTTAATTGCAGAAGGTACGATAAAAAATTGGGTTTTCATGTGTATCAACTGTTGTACACGTTGCAATTTCAAAGATAAAATTTAGCATTCCCTACACTTGAGGCGTACCACCATTTTAACCCGAGTTTATCTTGTACTTACCCATGATGACTTGCAAGGTTGCAGTTACAGGAGACTCGGTGCCTTGCAGAGACATGAAAAAAGCGTTCGTAGAGCCTCCTGCAACACAAAGTGGCTCTGAAGAGCAGCATTCTGCACTGTAAGTGCTCATATTTGGTCACATAAAAACAAAAGAAAGCATCAGTTTAAGATGACGTTGATATAAGTCATAGCTACGAATTAAAATCATACTAGATGAAATATATTATACCAATTCAATTATGAGAGCAACTTCTAACGAATTGGTCCTCTGTCATACATATTAGGTTTCTAAATTCCGTGCAACGCCAAACAACTTTCACGGGTTTTACTGTTGCCATATCATAGTATTTTTATTATAAATTTTAATTTGGTATTTCCATTCATTTCTGAGTAGTATGACGTGATCATTCAAAGATAAAAAGCAGCATTAAACTTCATTAAAATGTCAAAGACGCTGTGCAATGACCGTCTCGAGCAGTTCGTAAGAAAACCAGTATAAGGTTACTTACACACAACGCAGTGGGAGCTACATTATTGTTTACCTTATACTTTCGTGGATGTTCATCTACGCGTCCAATTCAATAATCTAAATCATTAAAGAAATATACAGTGGAAGCTCGGGATACGAACAGCTCTGTATACGAGAAAATTAAGGTACGAGGAGAGTATGAGCGGAAAATTCAGCTCGAAATACGATCAATGGCCCACGGAACGAACCACGAGCCAGGCTGTGTGTATACGTGACTCGCGTTTCCCGATCCGCCTCAACCCGGATTCACCCCTTTTGTTCTAGATACGAGAAATTCGCTAAACGAGCTCAGTGCTGGAACGAATTAAACTCGTATCTCGAGGTTCCACTGTACCTCAAAATATTCGTCAGACCGTGGTCAACCCACTGTGCACAAACGCCTTACCTGGTATGACACCTAGTTTTATTGATGTCTTAGGAAGACTGGCAGTGCGATCATTAAGTTTGGCTCCTTGGACTTTAACAGCGTACTTAATAAGGCCGTTGGCAGCCTCAGCCACAATTCCGTCACCTCCTACCACCAGCACACCGTTTACGCCAGGTGTTCCCGCTGCCTCTTCAGCGATGAACTCGGCATGTCCAGAATGGGTTGTCTGGAAATCGAGCATGAATCACCTCTGTGTACTATGAAGAAAACTAGATAGTGAATTCAGTAGACAAAGACGCAGTATTTCGCTTTTTGTAGAAAACCCGCACGAAAATATACCGAAACAGAATAATAGTACATAGATGTGCGTAACACTTTGCAACACAATAGCGCTAAAAAACGTCTGCTACACTGATGGTTCACTAGGACAAGTACTGCACACAAACAAAGGCGCAAAGTTCACTTGGCGTCAGATGAACAGAACAAACGGGCGCACATTAGTACTGACAAAGACGACGATACGACTCGGCAGCACAACTATTTCACAGGCTTCAAGGTCTGGCGAATTAGATTTTCTGACAACCGTGAATGTTCTAATGTGAATGTACTTATACTTCATATCAACTTCCAGATTATCATTGTATTCCACGTTTAACAACCGCAGCCACAACATGAGCGATTCCAGCAGTGATGCACGCTATCAGGATAACAACATTCAGATGAAAGCCAGAAATATTTGTACAGGGTGTCCATAGTCTCTTTACCATCTCAAAAATTTATTACAAAGGTAATTGTTAAGATATTTTATTCAGATTTGTTCTATTGTATTCAGTGTTTATTGAAGTTTTTAATCAAATTTTGCATTTGTGTTTCAGGAATCCTGTTTGTGAAAGAGGTGCTGTTGAGACATTATGAGACTTTAATAAGAGACTTTATGAACACCCTGTACAGTTTCATCAATCTTTAGCTTGATATTTACTTGACATAAAAGAACTGTACCAGATTTATTCATGCCAGCCTTCATTCATTTTACAGATGAAGAAAAGCGAATCTTACGGTCGAGACTGTGACGGCGATGGCAGCACGCCTGAGCAGCGGCGCCGCATGGTGCTCGTAGATGGCAGCGCACGTCTTCTTCCCCCCAAAGGGATTGATAATTGCCACCAAGTGACGAGGTCGAGCTGGAATACCTGACACAAATAAGAGAAAACTTCACAATCAAGAGGTTTTTAAAAACTTTTGTAAAAGCAAAAATACGAGTAATATTCGGCGGAAACATGCAATTTTAAATAAATCAAAAAAGAATCAAATCAATAACTTTCATAATAATTAGGTGTATAAGCATGCATGGATCACGAATATGTTAAAAACGCAAAAAAACGAAGAATAACAGAATAACTGCCAAAACTCCATAGTATACCAAATAAACAAAAATATAGAAATTGTGATTTTTACGTAAGATAACGTAAAAATTTACACGAACTGAGTTGTTTTATGTTGTCTATTATCGTTGCCTGAACTGCATACCAAGTTTCATGACATTCTGGGACATTGAACGAAAAACTCGAGAAAGTTCATCGGGAGATAACTTTGTGCTTTTTTACATAAATCCAACAAATTAAATCAATAACTATCATAATAGTTCGGTGTATAAGCATCCATGGAGCACGAATATGTTGAAAACGAGAACAAATACCGAAGAATAGCAGAATAACTGCCAAAAATCCATAGCATCCCATAATGACAAAAATACAGAAATTGTGATTTTTAGATACGATAACGTAAAAAATTACACAAAATGAGTCGTTTCATGTTATAATCGTTGCCTGAACTGTATACCAAGTTTCATGACATTATGAGATACTGACCGGACAACTCGAAAAATTTCGTAAGGGGATACCCTTTGCATTTTTTCAGAAATCGAAAAAAAAATTATATCAATAACTATCATGATAGTTGGGTGTATAAGCATGCATAGAGCACAAATGTTTTGAAAACGCAAACAAATACCGAAGAATAGTACGATAATTGCAAAAATCTAAAGCATCGAACAACCAAAATATGTAAACGAAAATTGTCATTTTTAGATACAATAACAGAACAATTTGCACGAACAAAGTGTTTTATCTTGCCTACAATCGTTGCCTGAACTGTATACCAAGTTTCATGACATTCTGAGAAATTGACCGAAAAATTCGAAAAAGTTCATCAGGGGATACACTTAGCATTTCTTACAGAAATTGAATTTTTTGTATCAATGACTTTCATAATAGTTGGGTGTTTGAGCATGCATAGACCACGAATATGTTGAAAACGCTATCAAATACAGAAGAATTGCATAATAATCGCAAAAAATTCAGAGCATCACACATCAGACAATTGATAGAAATTATAATTTTTTGAAAAGACAACGGAACAATTTACATGAACAGAGTCATTTTCTGCTGCCTATTATCGTTGCCTGAACTGTGTACCCAGTTTCGCCGCAAAATATATGGAAATTAGTTGTCATTGATTCCCTTTGCCTCCACGGTCACTAAATGTTAGTGAATCGGACAGCGCGTACCACAAATAATCCTTGATCAAAAACCTCTTTTCGATCAATGAAAGTCTGTGGTTCACATGATTTTTTTTGTGAATTGAAATTCTGTAAATTTTCGGCAAAATATTTTAGGCTATATATACCAAGTGCGTGTTCAAAGTAAGTACCATTAAACACTTGGTTGACAAGCCAAAGAGTCATTCGGAGTGTGTACCTCTGTTTGGGAGTATTTGAAATCTTTTTTCCGACAGAAAATTCCGCTGACTGTGAAATGCGCGTCATGATTCATTTGCTTAGTGCTAAAGACGTGAGAGCCACTGAAATTCATTGTCAGGTCAGCGAGAAAACATTATGAACGATTGGATAGTACAGAAATGAGTGAGAGCTTTCAAAGATGTCCGTACGGCTGTACATAATGAAAAACGAAATGGGTGACCATCAGTCGTTACTGACATTTTGCAGCAGAAAGTTGACGAAAAAGTGACAGAATAGATGATCCACGATTTCGACATTATGTGATGAGTTTTCTCAAGTGTCAAGAAATTTGATTTATGCAAATGTTGCAGAACGAAGATGTCAAAACGACCATGTTGCAATGGTTGTCGAATAAGGCGGCAGATTTCTACGGGGATGGTAATCAAAAATTAGTTGTACTATAAGAATAAGTGCCTTAACATTGGTGGAAATCCTGTAGAAAAGTAGATTAAGGGGACCGTCTAGCCAGAAATCAGCATGAATCAACGAAATGGCCGTAACGTTTTTCTATGGGATCTAGATCTATGAAATTTGGCATACGTATGTATTTTTGCGAATAAATAGGAGTCGTATCCTACACTTTTTCCCATTTTCGCTATAATTACGGAGATAATGGGGGAAAATGGGGAAAAATTGGTTATTTTTCAAAATTTATCTTCTCCGAGAATTGTTATTGTAGAGCAATGATTCAGATATCATTGAATGCGCAAAGAGTTGATGCATGTACTGACGAGAGATTGTTTAGAAATTCGCAAAAGTTTAGTTTTTACGAAATTTCAATTTTTTTTAAGAAGTCAAATATTTCCGTAGATTTTTCAATGTAACTCAGAAATTATGAATTTTAAAACAAGTGCTAGTTAGTACATGCAGCAACTTTTTGCGCATCCAATTATACCTAAATCATTGCTTTACGATAAAAACTCTCAGAGGAGATAGATTTTGAATATGGTCACACCTGAACCTTACAGGAGACGCATTTTAGTATCCAGGACCTGGCCTTTTTATTCGCAAGCTGTATAGCTTGGAAAATCGGCGCGGGAGAGTGGTGAGGGTGACTGAACATCTTTTTTGAGTTTTTCGTACCTCCTTGAAGAAAGTGGTACCAGGGACGCGGATCTCTAAAAGCCACCAGGAGCATACGCCGCGGCGTCCTCGACGGGCTGCACCCGAAACCGCTTGGGAGTGCGTCGTGTAGGGGTGCCCTTCAAGTCCGGGTTCCTCTTTGGTTCCTGAAGACCCAGACCCAGTCGCACCAACAGAGAGCTGTCCTCATAACCAAAATTATGGATAAGAACGGTGTCTGTGGCGGCGAACGTCACCCGTGACAGGTGAGCGTTCTTCACCTTAAAGCACCGAAGCCATAACTTGGAATGCAAGCTCTCGTTGGGGTTCGGAGTCCGTTTCTTCCAGCACCGCAAAAGAAGCTCCGATCTCGTCAGGGCCACATACACCTGAAGGATGCGCTTGAGAAGGTCCTGGGCCACGTGCGCTAGGTACCGAGCGTGGCGCGCGTGAGGCTCAGGGGCAACGCTGTGCCTCTGCGCGCCTCACCCAGCACCACGGTCAGGCCAGCAGGATAGAACGAATGATACAGCTGCTCGCATGATAATAAGTCGAAAGAATGGACTTTCGCAAAAACTCAGTCGTACCCTCTGAGTCATGCGAACGAACATTCTGACCAAAATGCGTAGCCAGCTTGTCGATCACCGCATCTTGCCAGCCGCTGCACAGTCCTGCCACTGGAGGTCACCGTAGCAACTCGCAGGTCCTTCAAGTTACGGAGTCGCGTGCCGAGTCTCTAACAGACATGATTCACGCACTCCTCCTTCACGACGGCAACCGAGCAGGGACCAGCACCACATTTCTCTATCGAATAGAGCAATAAAAAATTCGAAAATTTTGATTTTTTGCTAGACGATCCCCTTGAACTACAGGACTTCAAGTAGAAATAAAATTGTTCAGAAAAGTGTACATGTTTTACTATGATTTCAAAACGGTACTTACATATAATTTAAAACGTACCTTGTAGATGAATATTAATAGATTTACAGTTTCGTTAAATTTGGAATCACCGAAATTAAATGTAAAAACATAATAAACCACAAAACCATAGGAATGAATAGTCTGATTCTGTTTATTTTCACGGAAACTGAATGCTTGCGAATCGGGCAGCGTGTACGAACAGTAATCCTTGATTTAGAACCTCTTTTCGATCAATAAACGCTAGTTCTCACATGAACTTTTCCTTGCGAACAACGAAAGCAGTGAATCTATAGTGAAAATTTTTGGCACTTAATAGATGAATATTAACAGATGAACTGAGTTTCCTTGAATTTGAAATCATCGAAAGAAAATGTAAAAAAATATCTTCAAGGAAACTGAATACTAGTGAATCGGACAACGTGTACAAAGAGTAATACCTAATTGAAAGCACCTTTTTGATAAAAAAAAATATGCTAATGGCTCAAAAATGAATTTTTCTTTGCGAACGACTCTGTAAATCTTCGGGGAAGACGTGTTTTTTCGCAATCTACAGATTAATGTTCATATATTTACACAGTTTTGTTGAATTTGAAATCATCGAATGGCAATGTATAATGCATCAAAAGGAATTTTTTCCTAGGGTTTTTTTGGCACAAAATCTTGAAAATGAATTGTCTTCGATTCCGTTTCTTTCCCCAGAGACTAAAAGCTAGTGAATCGGAAAATGCGCACACAGTAATCCAACACATAGGTCTGAAAATGTTTGATTGAGAAACCCGCAAACATGCAGTCCACTATGTGGCGGTGTACAGTCTTTGAAAATGATAGTTGGGTGAAGGTAATGTAATTGTCACATATTCGGACAAAATGTCAAGTCAAACATTCGCGATAATTGATGCATCGTTGAAAAAAATGGACCAATGATTGGATTCCACATGATCCCACATCACCCATTCACTTTTCTCGCTCAACTTCCCTAGTCACGTGGGGGAGTTCTGATGCCTGAAACGCACAAATACAATGTGGTTAAAAATGTAATAACCACTGAGTACAATAGAACAAATTTGGCATGATATATAACAAATTGAAAATTTTTTCTAAATCATCGAGATTTTATGGAGGTCCTGTATTATCGTGTTTTTAAAGCTGGTATACTATAGCTTGCAGAAGTAAATGGTATTATGAAACAACCACTGCGATTTTCTAGATATCAAAACTCTACAACGAATAAGCGCAAGCACGGTGCAGATAGCCTACATCATGTAATTCGTACCGGCAGGCGTCAATTCCAGACAAGGTGTTTGGCTTCCTACCTCTTCTGACTGCAATCTAATGGATTCCGTGTGAGGCGTAGCTTAGAAAGCCTTGAACGGTACCATTTTATAACCCTAAAACTTTAAAGCTGTAAATTGAGCAATTACATGTATACTGAGTGTGCATGTACAATTATACATATGTATAGGTATATGTAAAAGCAATACACATGCATACATATACAGCAAATACCCGTGGGCACATACACACATTGATCCACACACACATATATATAAATGGTGTATGTGCATTTATATGTACCTACCTGTTTTCCAAAAATTGCAGCGAAACATAAAATTTTATGCCTCTACTCCTTGAGTTACGTAGCAGACAATATTATTAGGCGCGATCCTGAGCATGTCCCAGCAAGGTAGCACTTCATACGACCCAAATTGTCCCCGTAATACTTCATGCAACACGATATTCTAGAACACTTCATGCTGCACGATATTGTCAGAACACTTCATGCGACACAATATTGCCAGACCACTCCATACGACAATATTGCAAGAGCATTCCATTTGACAGCACTGAGTGACGTACGCGTAACACTTAAGCTTAAGAAATAGTGAACGCATTGTACCGATGAACAGGAGAATGGAAGGCGGGCAACTCTCCCTCCGACGAAAAAGTTTCAGTTAAAAATGTGAATGCATAGAATGGATGCTAGCTTCCAGGCAGAAAACGATTTCAAACTGAACGTTGGGCCTAGTCTGAAGATGTCCCATCGAATCTTCTCACGAATAGAAATTTACTTCACAATGGTGAACAACCAGCTTTGTTTGTAGGTTTCATCTGATAGTACTTAAATTTTTCAAATATAATAGTATCCTAACTTTGCTTATTTTCCCGGTCACAAGTTTCAATAACGTCGCGTTAAATGACCAAGATTTCAGAGGATGTGTCACTATTGCTGATTTTAGATTAATCATAAAGGATTTTTACACAGGAACCGATTGGAAATATTGACGAGAAAGGAATTGCAGAATGAAGTAAGCATTTCGCTGACCTACAATCCCCAAAGCACATTCTCCTATGAATATCAACTTTATCAACCTTTCGAAAATTATACACGGTAAAATAGAACATCGTATTCATCGATATGGACTACAGCTCTATTTCACGATCATTAAAAGTACAAAAGATCGACAATACGTGCGTCCTTGTGAATACACTAAGCGGGAAGAGCGGAACTCGTAAGCATTTACCTTCATAAACACCACCGACAGAAATTAACATGGCCCTCTCATGGAGCTTCTGATCTTACGTTATGTACTGCGTATGAGAAGCGTTCGTCAAAGCATTGTACAGCAACACGTTGCCTGGAGAAACTAGCAGACTCCTGCTGTCCAAGGTCTGTCGACACTAGACTTTTTGTTACAGAAAATTACTGGGAGAGAAGTCAAATTTTTTAGGCAGAACGGTTGCCGGGGTCACTTTCACTGGCAGACCACAGTGAAATGGCGAGACTAGTCAGACCTCGTCGTAATCTGAGACGCATGTAATTGATAGATTCACTCCACGACTCCTAATAAAAGAACGCATTAACTACAAAGCTTCGAATTGAAGTTACTACACGTAAAATGACGGGCATGTGCTGCAATCATTTTTAAATTTTTTTTTACAAAATAGAAGAAACATGAATCGAGTTTTTGGTCGAACGAAAAATTGCACTCGAGTTGATATAGCCCGTTCAAAATCAACGAGAAAAAATAATTGACGGGTTTTAATGACAAAAGAACCATTTTAAATCGAAATTCAAGGTTGGTAAAAAAACTCAAAGTAAAACCGATTACAACTGCAGTTTACATAGCAAAGAGCGTTTCGAAACAAAAATAATAAAAAATTGGACTAAAAGCACCAAAATTAATAAATAATTGAATATCAAAGTGACATAAAAAGCACATAGGAAGTGAACACATATTCTGTAAAGTGAGACCACAATGCTTTCCTAAAATAGTCTATGTGGCTGAATAACCAGACTATAAAATTTCCATTGTGAAAATACTGCACTAGATGAAACACTATTTAATATATTTATTAACAGAAGGTGCTGTACCAACCTAGTACGAAAGTCCACAACACTTCATAAAAGGGAGCAGTCTCAATAAATCCATGGAGCAATAGACTTTAGAAATGAGGAAAGTTATGCAACGCAATGACAACCACGTTGTGAGGAATTTCAAGAGCCACCTGATATCTTGAGCAAGAATATCATAACCAACCAGCTGCACAGGTGGACATGACTTGCAGTTCTGCAAGAAATCAAGTCATGAAGTATAGCTTTAAATTATAAAAAATGAGAGCATTGCCGAACTGACATGCAAAAACTACACCCCGTGTCCCCATGCAACGCCAGCATTCTCAATTACGTCCTGAGCAGAAACAACCGTCAGTATTTTCCATTTTTATCATAAAAAACAAGCAGCACCAATTGAAAGTTTCTGCAGACACTAGCGCCAGCTCCCATGAAGCAATGACGGGATAACTTTCATGAAGAGGCACATCAAACAATAAACCAACTGTGTGATGCATTGCCTGCATCAACCATACAAGACCAGTGAACAATGCTATGTAGAATTCGAAGTTGCAAGAGAGCTTGCAGTTTAGATAACTGCGAAATTATATCAGTACTTTGTGTGTTAGCTTCACAGAAATAAAACAGTAATGCACCCGCGCTCACTGGCAAGTACGTAGCTCTAGTTCAGTCGAGTACATATTTTCATCGTTTATATTTTCGACCATGGTTGTAAAGAACAAAATAACAGTAATTTGTGGGTGGACTGTGAAGCGTTTCCTAGAAATGTATCATTCAAGTTACAAAGGGAGACGGAAAAAATGCGTTATTATGTGGTCCACATTAAACAGACCAACGCGTAAGGTGTACATCACACATTCCATGTATGAAAAATCGGCTACTTGCACGCACAGCCCAGAGCTTATTTCTGCCTCAGAATATATAGTAAAATAGTAGAAGTTTGTTATATAATAAAATTATTTAAACGCGATAAATTGCCCCAGGAAAGCCCAAGTATACGAACAACTAATGTTGTCAATTATGTTTTCGCTAATTATGGAACTTCGTTAAAAATACTCGCAAGTTATCATGAAAATAGTCAGTAGTAAAAAATAGCCAAGTAATATATGCAGGAGCCACCATACAAAATTATGTTGGAACTTGATTGGTTTGAACAAAACCATGGACAGCACAAGACATGTAGATGATTTCTGTAATATCGTCATACGGAATGATGACCCGAACGACGTCAGAAAAAAAGACAGTCGAGCATTAAACATTTTTGAGGGGTGCCTATAAAACCTTCAAAAGAGTTGATTGAGGAATTTATACTTTTTCACAACAAATAAAGAGAATTTTATAAGCGTTTTGAGCTGACCTTATTGAGGCACTTTATTCCCAAGTTGATCGCGATTGCTTTCAAAAGAAACGTTTGAATTCGCCTAGTACATTTTTCACTCATTTTCTCGCACTACTAATTCTGTGCAGCACTACCGCATTAGGTACAAAGTAGAGCGCAACTGGTCATGCAGTCGAACACATCATTTGGAAGCAATCGAACAGAAAGTATGGGCCTTGCTACACATCAGGCCGCCTGAAGCACTTGCTCTTCGCATGACTGACAAGAAATGCACAGTCATTGTGCGTGCATGCGCAGGTTCCAGCACCATGAACGTCAGAGTGGTTTCCCTTTCATTCCTCAAGACATGACACGCTGTTCACAGGTCATTTTTACGACCAGAAAGACGTCCAGTAATCGGATTATGCGACTATTTTGAAAGTAAAGTTAAACGGAATATGAAAGGTCAGAAAATGTTTCAGAGAATATATATACAGGGTGTCCCACAAAAAAGAGGCCCGAAATTTTAATTTATATCACTTTAAATCTATTGCATATAATTCGGTTCTGTAAAAATATTTTTTTGAATACAGCTTTTGTCCATCAATATTAGAAATTTCATTTAATTATCTCTCATGGTATTCGTACAGTAGCAATTTCACACTACCTACGGAAAAGCCTTTTTGCGCAAGGGTAAAAGAGCTTAAAATTAGATTTCAGATAATATTTATTTTATTATAACAAATATGATTTAATCCTTTTAATTCATTTATAGTTAAATGATTCGATGATAAAAAATAAATATTTTGAATTATTTCTCTAAGGCCCATTTCCTTCCACGTGTCTTCCATTCCTATCAAAGCATAATTGAGCTCTCGA
>VCRD01000801.1:31972-47353 GCA_006783055.1 Trinorchestia longiramus | reverse complement strand
TATATATATATATATATATTTATATATTTATATATTTATATATATATATTTATATATATATATTTATATATTTATATATTTATATTTATATATATATATATATTTATATATATATATTTATATATATATATTTATATTTATATATATATATTTATATATATATATTTATATTTATATATATATATTTATATATATATATTTATATTTATATATATATATTTATATATATATATATATATTTATATATGTATATATTGATTTATACTCCTTACGGAAAAATTGAATGCCTTGTAATCCAATTAAATTCATTTTGTGTTTTCCCTTTTTTGAACAATGGGGTTCGTGATGGTTTAATAGTCTTCCTAGTATCATATAACCAATGCAGGAAATTGCTCGGGACCGAAGGAATCTTTAAAATTGAAATCTTTTTGATGGACTCGCTGATTGGTCAGGAAGCTTATCAAATGACATCGTCACAACTAATTGATTGGTTTTATTTGTGCTATAATGATCCTAGTACATCGAACCTCTATGAGCCTTATCTCATTTTCTAAAATCAGACGTTGAATTACTCATTTGCGATACATATATATATATATATATATATATATATATATATATATATATATATATATATATATATATATATATATCTAGGATCATTATAGCACAAATAAAACCAATCAATTAGTTGTGACGATGTCATTTGATAAGCTTCCTGACCAATCAGCGAGTCCATCAAAAAGATTTCAATTTTAAAGATTCCTTCGGTCCCGAGCAATTTCCTGCATTGATTATATGATACTAGGAAGACTATTAAACCATCACGAACCCCATTGTTCAAAAAAGGGAAAACATAAAATGAATTTAATTGGATTACAAGGCATTCAATTTTTCCGTAAGGAGTATAAATCAATAAGGTAATTGCCAATGTAGTAAATAATAGGAATAGTAAATAAAATGAGCTACTGCTGAGATGGCGAGTTGAAGTAAAAAAACGGCTGCACGAACTCGCAGCGTGTGTTGTCTTTCTAATGAAAACCCTATCACGATTTTAAACCTCACTATTAGAAACCAGAATAACATCATGTTGTACACGACCTATTTTGAAATAAACAATTTATTGCAGTTTCTGCGTACTTTCATTTTTAAGCTTTGTTTCAATGGTACAACAATATGCATCGCTGTTAATTTACTCACTGTATACTGACCTACAGACGGTGATATTAAAACAGTCACTCATAAAAATATTTAATCGCTGGATTTCAATGACACAAGGGTGGCGACGATACACCTTAAATTGGATATTTGTGTTCATGGCTTTAAATGTTCAAAATACCCTCCAAGCTGATCCCTGTACATCTGTTTTTTTCCTTGGTGTGGTTTGTCATCTTTCTGGCATTCTCACTTGTCGTCTGTGAAGTGCAAGAACTCAGTCAGAGTGCTTGGTTGACATCTGTCTATGTGTCTGGGCCCAGAAAGAAAAATGAATGAGAGGGGGGCAAGTCTGGAAAGTATGGGGGACAAGTCGAGAAATTGGGGATAATGGTGATCAGTCCCACTTTAAATCAATCTGTCACCAAACTTGGATTTCAGGAACTGAAGACACGGGGCTGTCACATGGCAGCTTGAAACTTAAACTGTCCTGCTGAAACCAGCATTGCCCCCTGGTCGTCCGTCACAGCATTAACTTTGTGTCAGACAGTATTCTTTAAGACTCTACAGGTAGCAATCAGAGTTGACGGACCTTTCAAACCAAACAACAAGAATGATCATCCCATTCACCATTCCCACATTCCCACCCAGGACATAACTATTTTCCGTGAGCCTTCTTACACTCGATGTATGAAAGTTTGTTAGGGTCCGGTAACTGTTGATTTGTTTGTTTGGTGACTGATGCAAAAGAAATCGTATTTTATCTGACCAACTTGCATGCAGGAACTTGCTCTTCACCTCGAAACTAAGCCAAAAAATGCAGGCAGCCACCCTGGATTCTTTATTTGGTGGAGTGAGAATTTTCGCCAGGTGCGGATTGTTGGGCTGAACTTAAGATGTTTTCTCGGAATTAGCTAGATAGTTGCATAGCTTAACCCCAACATGTTTGCAGCATGAAAAATATTGGATTTCGGTAAAAAAATTATTGACTGTCTCTAGCTTCTGTAATGCTATTAGGTTGTTACAAAAATAATGGCCGCTCGAAGGTCTGTGGTTTGAAAAGTAATTTTAACACAACTTTTTTAGTTTATTTTCGATGAACCTTGGCATGCATAACAATTAATGTGTGCTCATTAATATTTTGTAACTTCTTTTCAGACAGAACATAATTTTGAAGGATAGAATCCCTCCATGATGAACATGACAAAAGATGACCTTCGCCTACTTATGTTGCACGAGTTCAAACTTGGGCACAACGCCTCCGAAGCTTCTGCCAATATCAACCGAGCATGGGGAGAAGAGTCCACAAGGGATCGGACAGCACGAAGGTGGTTCGGGAAATTCTGGAGTGGTGATGAGAGCCTTAAAGATGAAGAGGGTAGAGGACGTTTGGGTAGTCTCGAGAACGAGCAATTGCATGCGGTTGTTGAGCAAAATCCACGTCAAAGTGTTAGAGAAATGTCTCAGACACTTGGTGTCAGCATTGCAACAGTCTCGCGCCATTTGAAGATTATTGGAAAGGTGAAAAAGCTCGATAAATGGGTTCCTCATGAGCTCAATGAGAATCAAAAGCTTAGGCGTTTTGAAGAGTGCTCGATGCTCTCTCTGTGCAACACCAACGATCCCTTTCTTGACCGAATCGTCACTTGTGACGAAAAGTGGGTCCTTCATGATAACCGTAAACGATCAGGTCAATGGCTCGATCGTAGTGAGCCCCCCAAACACTTCCCAAAGCCAATGTTACACCAGAAAAAGATTATGGTGACTGTCTGGTGGTCTGCAACAGATGTTATTCACTACAGTTTTTTGGGAGTCAATGAGACCATTAATGCAGAGAGATACTGCAATGATCTCGCTGTTATGCATGCTCGATTGAGCGAAAAGAGACCGGCATTAGTGACTCGACGTGGTCCAATTCTGCTCCACGATAACGCGCGACCACATGTTGCAAGAATGACCGTCCAGAAACTCACAGAACTGGGATACGAGACTTTACCACATCCTCCATATTCTCCAGATCTTTCACCTACTGATTATCATTTATTCAAGCACTTAAGCACATTTTTGGATGGTAAAACTTTTAGGTCTAAACAAGAGGTGGAAACGACCTTCAAAGATTTTGTTGCATCACAGCCATTAAATTTTTATCAACAAGGGATAAATAATCTCGTAGTCCGATGGCAGAGATGCATAGCTGCTCAGGGTTCATATTTTGACTAAGTTTAACATCTCTATTGTTCATTTACGAAGGATTAAACGCCTGCTTCTGAAATTGGCCATTATTTTTGTAACAATCTAATATAAACTTCTTGCCAGTGGGGACCTGAAGTTAAATTAAAGCTGTTTGGTTATATCTCTTTGTAGTAATTCTACTGACTGCTAGAATATTCAGCATCTGACGCGCATGGCTGGAGAATTTCTTCTCCTGAATGCCCTTTGAACCTGCTTGATGCTCTGTAGCTGGGACATTCCAGAAGAGGTGGACTTTTGGTCAACACCTAACCGTCACGGGTTTGTATGGAAATAGGCTCCCTGGGCGCTTATGGCCAAAAACTCGACTTTATAAATTAAGCTCTCTATATTTATAGTTCAAAAGTTATAGGCCCAAGAAATTTTGGAAAAGGTGAAAATGTTTTCGACATTAAAGGTCGTAGCTTATACGATCTATAACGAAATGTTTTCGACATTAAAGGTCATAGCTTATACGATCTATAACGAAATGTTTTGCATGTTGTCTACTCAGAAGAATCCAAAACGTATTCCTAGACTTGCATAATTTTAGTAATTCAATTCCAAAAAGAAATACACTAATTCACTTTCATGACCTTTTCACCTGGTTTAAAAAATGAATATTAATGCAAAAAATTACGATCCACAACTTGACTATGAAGCTTGACAATAAAATTTACTAACATTGACCCACGTACAGTACGTGAGACAACGTTTGCATGTAGACCGTCCTATGTTCACATGAAAACAATGCAGTTTCTCTTCTCATATTGAGTATAGTACAAAAAAGAAATAACTTTTACAAACTCGTGAAGTTGACGTGAGTAGAATATAGCGTGCAGACACTTTTGCTTATGGCTGAGTATAAATATGTTAATTACACTGAGTAATATCGCGATATTTTTGCAACACTTCGTTTCCAATGGAAGCCTACATTATTGAAGTCATGCACTCGTTATCGACAAGATTTCACTATCAACTTCGAACGTAGTCAAACTCAAAATTTAAATCAACAATGCAACGGCAATCTGCTGGTCAACGTACGAACTCGAAATTTATCATGCATCACCCAATGGTAGTCTTACTCAAGAGTATATGTATGTAGTCGAGTATGTTTCCTCGGCAACCATAATTTACAATTTCACAATTCTACAAAATAAACAAATAATACGAAAACCTCAATAATCTCACCTAGCAAAGTCCTCCACACAGCTCTGAACCAAGCGATGACGGTGTCTCGGTAGTTGTGGTTAAAGATGATCACTCTAGTTGTCCAGTCGGTAACGGCATTCGAATTGTGATCACTAGAACACCACCTTGATGATGGCAGAACACGTTCGCACACCTCCACAGCAAGAGCCGGATTGTGTTTCTTGGAATGTTTGCACGGCTGAGGCATCAAGTCATTGCAATGCAGGGTTATATTTGTATTGGAACTTTCATTCGTACTCCCATCAAAAGCACTTGAAATCTTAGGGTCAGGTACAGGGCCGATCTGCGAGTTCTTTGGAATGTTAGGCGAATCAGGCGAACATGCGTTGTTGCCGTGAGGATGAACATCCACTTCGATATCTACACCAGAGGAAGATACTGCATCAGATGTAAGAAGGTGGGATGGGTTGCACGTAAACCCGTGATTTTCATATGATTTAGTCGAGTGGTTTGTAGGTATAGCTGTGTCATTAAAAACTTCAGCCAACGAGGGACAGCAACTTAAGGAACCTTTCGGGCAACACCAACAACTGACGATTTGGCAGGCAGGGACGTAGTATACAGCTGGAAAAGAGAAAAATACTATACTCAAAAATCGATATAATAATGCTATACATGGAAAACTACACACAAAAGCAAATTAGAAGTAAGCACACACTTACTACTCTTCATGGAGTTTACGACAGAGATACATATATAAAAAAGATATTCATACTGAGTTCCATAAGTGCTTCCTCTCAGGAATTAAACTGACCACTTGTCTTGAGTGTGTTAGTATAACGAACTAGTAGGCATGTATTTATTTCTTTAATTCATCTCCAAGAAGGTATTCTTCCTTGGATTTTGCTAGGGACGGAGTGCACATAGACAAGACAACACACGTACCCGCAAATTGTAAAGAATTGTTATGGTCATCAGCAAGTGTCAAACTAACACGCTGGCTTAAACAGTATTTCATTGCACTGACATTTACAAAGCTAGAGCTAATTTTTGAATAACAAGTGCAGCACATGAGGTGTAGCACATGGTAGCAAGTTCTCATAACGTTTTCACGAAAATAAAGATGTACTCCACAGTAAATAAAGATGCAAAATGTACTTCACTACTTCGTGAAGTACACACATAGCATAATGATCCCGTAACTATCCTAATCAGGCTGAGATATGTGATCTTTCACTTGCTTTAACACGTTAACCGCCATGCCTGATATCAGAGATTTGTCACTACCGCCACGACTTTACCATTTTACGACTTTATCATTTAACCTTCCGTAAATATTTTAAATTAATTTTTGAAAATAATTATTAAAAATTTGGAAATGTACCACCGGTGGTACATGCGGCGGTAAGTGAAATCCTCAAATGTACCACCGGTGGTACATGTGGCGGTTAACGTGTTAAGCATAATTAAATAAGAAAAAGTTACACAGTTATAGTGAATAATCCTCAATAAAATGAGTATTTTTGGCTCAAAGAGGGACTGCGATAAGTCACAGGATTTGAAATCGTTTTACAGCTTACTGAGCTAAGATTCTATTTTTGTTCTGGTCATCAATCAGTTTTTCCTATATTTTACTTTCAGTAGGATAGTATTGCTAATTACTTCATTAGGAGACATTAAAACTCTATACTTAGTTGATCAAGTTCATTTAAACGGCCGAGTTTATGCATTTAAATAGCCTGGTTCCTTTTCAGAAATGCAAGCATCTCGAAGTGGCTGTATGAAAGAAGAGCAGGTTTAGGTCTCAATATTTCTGTACCTAATGAAAAAAGTCTTTCAACTGCAGCACTTGAGAATTTGAAGTATTGAACTTTATGAAGCACGAAATAGTTACTGTCGGGAAACATGGCCGGATTAACAGCTGAATGCTTGGACCGATTAATGACAAGCCATTTCAACCATCCCTTAATTTCATTTGAAGTCTTTTTTCTCGTTGGTGCGCTCATCATTTTTGGATAGAGAGCAGAAGAAATCCTCATCTGTCTCAGTTTCCGCGCTGCTGCTCTCGGAAGACATGGTAGCGATACTCTCGATTTCCAAAGCCATTTTTTAATATAAGTTATTATTAATTTTATTTATTATTTGTTGAAATAATTTTTCAACTTGGACATTTTAAAGTCGCGGTTGCGACTTGCGGTGTAATTTACTCGAAATAGTTGCGACGTAACCGCAACTAAAAAAAATTCGATCGCAATTGCGGCGCAACTGCCCAACGCTGCCCACAATAGTGCAGCTTTAGCACAACAAAAACAGCAGTCTTAGTTTAGATGATCGGTCCAGTTTTTCTTGCTAATAAGACATCCGACATTGAAATCGTGGACCTAAATAGTCGAGATAAATACATCAAAAATAAAAGTGTCAGCACGAAAGCTCACTTTCGAATTTTTGCCACAAAAAAATGAAATATTAAAATTGAGGGTCTATATGTTAATGGGGCATGTGAAATGATGAGGTAAATACACATATTTCAATCGCTACCAGAGATGGACATGATTCACTAGACATTATTGAGCCCAACTTTCAACTAGTTCAAGGTACATAAAAATTGGCCTCCCGAACCTCTATGTGAGATCAATCTTGGGTACCACTCTTAGCAGCTAAGTCAAGGTAAACTTAGTTATACTTCAGTTTTATTAACACGTTTACTGCGATTGCCTAGCAGGTGCAAATCTTTACTTTGTCCACATAGTCCCTTGAAAGCTTTGAAAAAATTACAGAAGCTAACCTGAGTGACCCACCGTTGGATCAGTTCGCAGAAAATGTGTTAACACGTTGCCTCCGATTGCCTTATTGGTGTAAAACTTCACTTTGTACGCATAGTCACTAGAAGGATCTGAAAAAATTACAGAACCTAACCTAAGTGGTACACATACGTACCACTTCTGAGTCAATGCGTTAAATTACCCTGTTGGTCAGTGATTTCAGATCAAAACTTTCAAAATAACTCTGCCTCAGCACATGAAAGTGTTCATAGTTACTTTACTTGCATATTTTAATTATAATTTTTAATTTGATTTATTAATTACTTCTAATTAATCTACTCATAAATTATTCAAAATCAGCTAATTAATAAATCGCATAGCGTATTTATTATTTATAATAAATCAATTTTTTAGAATCAAGCAATTCACTAATTTTATAACATTTTTATCAATTAATTTATTTTTTCAAATGCATTAGAAGCTTCGAAGACAGGACTCCCAAAGACGGAAACTTTTTCGAAAGTGTGACTCCTAAATAAAAGATTAAACAACGAACAACGACTTGTTTTTCATATTACTGTATTATTGAAGTATTAGTAAAAAAATCAATTATTACCGAATTTTTAACACGTTATTCATCCATGTTAATCGACCGCTATGAGTCAATTAATTCCTCCGAGTCAATAAATCAGAGAATGAGAGGCTGGTTAAGGCCATTCTACACGCGTCTTCAGATTTTTATCGATCCAGACAGAAGGTATAAAGAATAAAATGTGCTGATTTCTTACTATTGCATGTTCAACTATTTCCTTTTTGTTACATTTGTTCGTTTAATAAACATGGGCTCTAAAAGTTGTAACGCTAATTATTGAAAGCCAAAACTATTGATTACTTTAAGCACTCACCGTCTGTCTGGGAAGCCAAAACTACTGGTCACTTTAGGCACTCACCGTCTGGTCTGGGAAGCCAAAACTACTGGTCACTTTAGGCTTTCACCGCCTGTCTGGGAAGCCAAAACTACTGGTCACTTTAGGCACTCACCGCCTGTCGGGGATGCCAAAACTACTGGTCACTTTAGGCACTCACCGCCTGTCGGGGATGCCAAAACTAATGGTCACTTAAGGCACTCACCGTCTGTCTAGGAAGCCAAAACTACTGTTCACTTGAGGCACTCACCGTCTAGGAAGCCAAAACTACTGGTCACTTAAGGCACTCACCGTCTGGAAAGCCACAACTACTGGTTACTTTAAGCACTCACCGTCTGGGAAGCCAAAACTACTGGTTACTTTAGACACTCACCGTCTGGAAAGCCACAACTACTGGTTACTTTAGACCCTCACCGTCTGGAAAGCCACAACTACTGGTTACTTTAGACACTCACCGTCAGGAAAGCCACAACTACTGGTTACTTTAGACACTCACCGTCTGGAGAGTCAGTGAGGTGCCACGACAGACCAGCATCCTCCAGCTTGACGAGGCAAACTCTTCCCTGCACGGAGAAGCAGTTCTCCAGCGCCATGCTGGTGCTCTATTGATCGTGAAACCTCGGGTCGCTGTAACTGAGGGTCCACAACAGTTCATCAGTCTCTGGCGTCCAAAAGCACTAAGGGATCGTCGTCACGTCCCAGTCCATGGACTTCGACCAATTCATGGACCTCCACTGAAACCGTAAATTGGTCTCTACGTTTCCAATTCAAATTTTGCAAATTATGGAACATATACTACCTCAAGTTCCCAAGTAATAATTGTTCGAAAGAAAGCAAGTTAACAGAAGCACTTAAAATAGTCTTCACACAGAATATAAAGGCTGAGATGTTCATCCGAAGTCCATCGTAAAATTAAACGTCTGAAACATATCACAGAACATAATTAAGTACATTCTCAGTTTCTATGAAAACACAAAAACTTGAAAATGTTTCCAGAACCGACAAGTCATAATGGGTAATGTTGGAAATAAAAACAAGCTATTGGCTCATAGAGTTTGGGAACGAATGCACTTGACATGAGCATCGAGACTACCGCAATGACTTAACACGTTAAGTGCGGTTGCCTAGCCGATGCAAATTTGTACATACAGTCACTAGAAAGCTTTGAAAAATTACCAAACCTAACCTGAGTAATCCACCGATGGGTCACTTCGCACTCAACGTGTTAAGTGAGGTATGATTAAATTTAAAAACGAAGATTTTTATACCTTATAATGTTATTAAAAGATTTCAATGCCCAAGTGCAGCTAATTTTACTGGAATTTAAAATACTAAATACTGTGAAAACTATCACCAAGCTCAATCTTGACGCCCAAAACCCAGAGGAAACTTTACATCCTCTTGAATAAAAGTTAGCTCTTCCAAGATACAAAGAGCAGCGTTTGGAGATTGTTAAAATAATATCCCCCTGGACTTCCTAATACTTCTTCAATGATAGACTACAGCGGTTATAAATATTGTTGAGAAAGATCTTCAACGCCGCAGCTGACGACGGAATGCACAGCTCATGAATACAGCATTCCCTACGTGGAACATGAGCGAGAACTATTATTAACGATAACACTTTCATATGCGAGATATTAATAGCTCGGTTTCACCTCAGCATGGAGAACTAAGTATAAAAGATAGTATACAACTAACTAAACTTGTCAAAAAGTTAAGTCCCGTTTGTGCCACAGAACATTGGATCACGTTAGTTCTTCACGTGCGTGTGTCAAGAAGCCTCAAGCAGATATGAATTAGAGATCCACAGGACCGAAGGTTGTCGACAATTCACATACCATTCGAGTCAATAATCAATGTTTTATGCTGGCAATTCAGCATCACAAGCGTGAAGCACTGGGTGCGCTAGAATGATCTAACGTATGTCTAGCTTTAATAAAAGTGAAGGAGAGTGACGAACGAAAAATATGTAAAAAAAAGGAGTAAGAACTATAAAGATCAAACGGCATTATATGAATATTTCGTAAATAAAAACATTTTTCGTTCTTCTCCCTATTTTTCTTTTATTAAACTTATAATGTGTTATATCATTTTGCCGCACCCCCTATTTTTGGAGTGCCGCTGCGAGCGCTGTTGTGATTTCAAAGACAAGTACGTTTTCTTGAGACGAAGCATGTAATACTTTCAGAAGGCAGTTAGGTATGCGTGGTGTTCAGCACTTGCAGAAACCACACGGGCGTTTCTTCAGGGGCTGAAGAGAATGATATACTTAACCCCTTCAGTCCCCCTGATCCTGTGTATTGGACACCCTTCAAAATGCAAAAAAAAACATTTCACTTAGAATCATGATGCCCAATATATTGGACATGCAATTTTGGACAACTTATTAAAATTTTGGAAGTTTTTTGCTTCATCTTAGTCAATGTGGTTTGTTTATGAAGATGAATAAAGTTTTTCAATGAAAATTATTGTATTTTTAGGCCGTGACTGAAGGGGTTAGGCCGGTATCGAAGGAATACGATGTCGGTCCAGAAGCGTGACCTTCTCTCACGACACGCTCACTGCTCGAATCGTTCGAACGAATTTGAATATTATAACATCACAGCTTATGTAGCTTCCCTACTTGAAATGAAGCCATCATTTTGAATTATTACTGACGACAAGAAAATCATACTCAAAAAAAAGAAGAAATCTACTATACACAGCAAAGAAGGAATTCACTGGCAATGAGAAGACAAACATAGCAGAAAAATAGGGAATCATTCCTGAAAAATAGGGATTCATTCATAAAAAATAGGGAATCATTCCCAATGAATAGGGAATCGGAAGTCTCGCATATACACTAGCAAAAGTCCACACAAAGTTCTGACAATTTTTACAGTGATAGGAGTAGAAAATTGAAGCTGCATAAAAAATTATCACTAATGGAAAGTACTGCAATAAGAATGACAAACTAAAGAGGCTGGGATTTCACTAAGTCTAGGTAGCAGACTTGTGCCAAGTTCATAAAACCAGTGCCAGCACCACAACTAAACACCGTAAACATAAGTCAGGTTATACAGCACACATGTCTCTTTAACACGTTGACTCCGAAGTGGTACGTATGTGTACCACTTAGGTTAGGTTCTGTAATTTTTTCAGATCCTTCTAGTGACTATGCGTACAAAGTGAAGTTTTACACCAATCAGGCAATCGGAGTCAACGTGTTAAACACTGATTTTATACACTTATCAGCTGGGTAAAAACTACGCTCAAGACGCACCAATGTAAAGACTTTTTTAAAAAAGGGTTCTTTCAACTACGCTTATTTGTAGAACCAGCATCTTCGTATTATATGTACGTACTTTATTATTATAATTACCCCTTTAGGAGACTAGTTTACCTTCGAAAATGAAACGTTCATTCTTTATAGACTAGCTTCGAATGAGTGAATTTTCGGTTCATGTACAGCTGTGAAAGTTTTCACAAGTATAAGAAATTTGCTCTATGTAATTCAAAAATCGCCCCACGCGTCAAAGAAATAGCCTGAGAGAATTAAAAAATTCCTTCACACGTCAAAAAATTACCTGAAACGATTCAAAGTTTCCTCACACATCAAAAAACATGTCAAAGATGATAAAGAAATCATTGCCTTACAATTCACATGATGTTCAGAAGACGCTCACTGTAGATCAGGGAGAGACTGGAGTACAACCAAGCTGTGAAGTGTCGTCTGTCGCTGACACATGCCAACTTGCCAATTCTGTCATCCTACACAGACACGACAAGGAACATCACTATACACAAACCTTTTTCGGCAAGCCTCGTCTTCTTTTGTTGAGAGTGAAACTCAACAGTACAGTGAACCACGGCCACAGAGTCTGTGGTGTCGTCATGGTCGGCTCGAAATAAAGCCGACCATGAATACATGAAATTAAGCATGCACTTGATTTCAGTCCCTATACGATATCTGGCGAGAATTTCATGGACGTGCAAATTGTGGACATTACTCCAGAGGCTTCATTAGGTTTACATTCAGCATTACATGAACCTCGTAAAATAAATGGATGGAGCAAAACCCAATAGCATATATTCGTGCATCAATAATTTTAAGTAAACAGAGCTACGAAGACGCACATTCCATACATGTATGGGAAAAATCTACTTACGACACAACCAAATTTGTGTTTGGTAGTGTAATAAGCGTAGGAGAAAACAAATATATTCTTATTTGTTCTAATTTAAATTCTTTTTGACCCAACATTGTTTTCCTATAATCATTGACGCGTGAACCCTGCAAAAAAAACTTATTTCATCTGGGAAAAATGTGATCGTCAAGGTACCGATCACATTTATCTCGACGTTGTTCATCTTTCGCTGGTCCACGCTATGCGTCTGTGAGAGCCTCACACCACCTGATAACGCAGTCAGAGACAGATAACGCAATCATAGTGGTGGGCAACAGGCAATAGCTAAACCAAACATACAACTGTAACCTCAATTTGAAAGAGCGGTGGCAAAATGATAACCGTGCCGTAAGTTCTAAACAAACCCTAAACTAAAATGATAACCGTACAATACGTTACGGTTATTGGTAACTAGTACCGATAGTCCAAGTTACGGTCTTGGTATCGGTACAATATCGGTTACTACTACCGATGGTATAAATTAAGAATCGGTACAATAAGTTACGGTTAAACAAACAAGTTACGCTAAAATAACATCCTTACACTGAGGTTGATACTAATACATATAAATAAATACAAAATTACTAGAACATGAAGGACTCATTGGGCGATTCAAGATCAATTGAATCATTGCGGTTATTTCTTACACTTCATACAGGACGAGCATGCAAAACAACAAACATACTTCTTGAAAATTGCTTCAACAACACGGAATTTTGTTTCAATAACACAAAGAAAAATTGCGTCAGCAACAAAGAAAACTTGCTTCAAAAATACATAGAAAAATTGCTTCAAAAATACACAGAAAAATTGCTTCAAAAATACACAGAAAAATTACTTCAAAAATACACAGAAAAATTACTTCAAAAATACACAGAAAACTTGCTTCAAAAATACACAGAAAAATTGCTTCAAAAATACACAGAAAACTTGCTTCAAAAATACACACAAAAATTGCTTTAAAAATACAGAGAAAAAATGTTTCAATAATACATAGAAAAATTGCCTCAATAACACAGAAAAATGGCTTCAATAACACATGGAAAAATCATCATCAAATGGAAAATCCCCAACAAACAAAAAGTCTTCAACACACGGAAAAATCCCCCCCCCAAAAAAATCCTTATCACACGGGAAAATCCCAAGAAACAAAAAATCCAAAAGAAAAGCCCCAACACGCCCGGAAAGGTAATTTTGCGCACCTAACTAAACCAAATACGAGATGCAGTACAGGCATGCGACACATGTCATGCATTGTTTACACTTCCTCACTCTCCACTGAGCTTTGTAAGCTGTGAGCCCTACACTGGGACATGCCTACTCCGAGAGCAACACGGCTGACAACAGAGCTTACAATACACGAGTAAATACGTGATGAAATTCAAAGAAATTCATGAAGCATTTGAAGAATAGTGAACCTTCTAACAAGGATAAAATATCCAATATTTGTAAATTATTATACCAGATCCTACAGCCCCAACACACTACCGTTAAAATTACGATATCCGCAGAACAAAGCAGAGACTAAAAGTTTTGGCTTTTCAGAAAATTCTAGTGGAAAACTGGTTCTGGATACAAACAAATGTTAAGGAATTGCAACGATTAACTCCACAAAACTAGTCCAAAGAATTCAATGACATGACAAATTAGTGTTCTGGAAGTCCGTGACGTACATCCAGTTATCGAGCTTCGTGAATGAAGTTACAAATTATTTAGCATTCTAGGACAGTAAAATTGCTCACTGCCAATCAAAATGAGTGTATATATTAGCTATGTGTATAATTGGCAGCATAACGATCATATTTTGCAGCAGAATTGATAAAAACTATTCAATATCACACCAGAATCGTGTCAGCTGTTCATAAGCGTAAACTTGCTGGTGCACCACACACGTCAAATGCCACTGTAATACTGAACTTAGTGAACTCTGGTAACTGCTTATCTCATTGCCAGTTGCCTCAGCCAGCTTGAATGCAGACTAGGGAAAGGCAGGGCTCCCACTCATGGGTTTTTCCACCCATATCTGGGTTTTTGAGACCCCTCCTGGGTTGCTAGGTTTTATTTTTGAAATATCGCTAAATATAGGTTTTTTTGAAGTCAGGCAGTAAATTCAGCCCTTATTACCTCATAATGCAGTGGTTAACACTCCTACCCTATGGTGGTAGGTACGAGGGTTCGAATCCCGTAAACGTCGTAGTAAATAAAAAGGGATTGTGGGCGTGGTGCCCCCTTACAGTATGTATAACACTGAGATGTCAAACGACAGTGAAGCTGGTTGGACTTGGCCCTTTATGTCAACGACCAAGTAGGGGACCTTCCAAGGTGGGGTGCGAGGGCGGTGACGTGCCGGAGCGCTAAGTAGCTATTATGAAGGCATATGTTCACATATAGCAAAGATGCTGAATATCCCTGATCAGGGATAACTATGGAGCTAATCTTACGTCGTCTGACCATTCTGAACCAATGGTCTTAAGATTAAGGTAGGTCATCAGCGGGCAAGGTTTCCATGTGTATACATGCATTTCCAGACAGTAAATTCATTATTAACTGGAATAAATTGAATAATGCAGTTAAGAAATTTTGTTTCTATCATATGTTCACCATATGATACACCATATCACCGTATGCAAAAGCATATCAGATACAAAACTACGCTTATCGGATGGGGTAGAATGTGTTCAACCTGTTTCTCGTCCGTAAAAACGAGTAACGAACAAGTATCTTACGAACTTGCTCTCCCGGCTTGTGTGAGCTTGTGTTGCTTGGCTCGTTACAGTGACGTGACGTGCATTTTGATCGTAAACCAGATTGTGCATTCTTCAAAAGTGAATGTCTAGAAATTTATTATAGATATTTAATTTTCATATTTCAGCCGCACTCGTATTCAAAATGGCTCGCCCTCGAAAAAAATGTCTAAAAAGTGATAGAAGCAATGTTTCAAAGAACAATGGTTAAAGGACGAGATTTTGAAAGAGTGGCTTAAAGAAC
>VCRD01000800.1:162423-207501 GCA_006783055.1 Trinorchestia longiramus | reverse complement strand
TCCTGCTCATCGTCTTGCTCATCGTCCTGCTCATCGTCCTGCTCATCGTCCTACCCATCGTCCTGCTCATCGTCCTGCTTATCGTCCTACCCATCGTCTTGCTCATCGTCTTGCTCATCGTCCTACTCATCGTCCCTTCATAAGAACTGAGCTCTGCTTCTCTACTACCTATGAAGAGTAGAATAGGTCTGTTTGTGTACTGGTGTGCTACCTGCATACAAATATACAAATATCCCCTGCTGTAAAACTTGGCTTTGGTTATGATGTCAACAAGCTCTGCGTGTAAGCGTTCAAAAAACTGGTGCATACCACAGCTCAGCACGCACCATCGTTCGCTTAGGTCGTCTATTACCACAGCCGCCTCACGAATCCTTGAAATGACTCTTGCCTTTTTCACCATAAGCCAAAACAAACACATAGGAACACGGACCTTTGTTTTTTTCCGGTTATTCGTAACAAATTACTAAGCTTTCACACCTGTATTTTATAGGACTGAGCTACACACACTTTTAGCCTAATCTGTTTGTGGCATTTTACTAACAAAGAGTAGAGGTACAGGAGCGGGGGATGTGTTCTGTAGCATCAGTAGATTTTCACGGTGCAGTCTTATTTCTTTACCGTGATCTGACTGCTCAACTATAGAATAGAGCCCACACATTGTGGTCTTTCTTCGTCTAGGAGTGAAAAGCTGTCTAAATTGTCATGTATTTGTCTAATACGTACCAGTACTACAAAATGCGAGCTTTGTTCGTCTAATAGTAACAGCCCGATCAAATTTCAAAAAAATAACCCATGACAAAATATAGGTGAAATTTAGGAACAGGCAAAGGCAAATCAAGCTGTTAACTTATTTTTCCCTTGTGGTGACAGGCGACTTACACTGTCAAATAAGAATAGGCGTCAGGCCGATCTTCATACAAAATCAAACCTTTTAACTCCAAGAAAAACATCATCCTTAGGAATGATAGAAAATTATTTTGAATAAACATCACAACTCAGCGATGCATTCATTGAACTAAAACATGGAATGAGCATAAATAAGAAATATATAATAAAGTATCAGATTATGTGCAAAAATATTTTAATCTGGGTATACAATGCACATTTTAAGAGTATCACAAGCGTTGGTTTTCAGTTGATGCGAACTGTAAGTGAACCCTACATACAGACCACAACTGCATGAGAGTGTTGAACGACCAAGAAAAATTTTACCTGTTATATGATAGCATGGGCTCTATCATTGTAATGTTCCCAAACTAAAAAAATTGCTGCGTCTTAAGTTCCTGTCTGTAGAAAACAGACTCCGATTCTAGACTGCTACCTAAACAAAACTGCTCGCCTCAACTCATAGCGGTCACTCTTGTCTCGCACCATAAAGTGCTCTGAGGATTTCTCTTAAATGATGCAAAGTAAAAGCCGATTTTCAAACAATTATATAAATGTTCAAGTAAGCAAGATATTTATGCTCCAAGACGCACTTGTAAGAGTTGCATGTGAGCGCCAGCTTTACTCGAAGTGGCCTCCTTCAGCCTCAAGCCAAGGCTTCCGTCGCACTCCTCCTGAATCCACTACATGTGCAGAGTTCTCAATACCTTTTTAAAAGATCCTGAAAATTGGTTGATGAGACACCTTCTCGACCTTGGTATTGCAGACGGTACTGTTAGTGATTGCTTAATCTCATCCAACTCCAAATAAACTAAAGGATTGCAGTCTGGAGAGCAATGACCACATGTTGGTGCTGGTCAAGTTGCACCTGCTCTTCGACAGGCACTTCTTGGTGTTCTTAGATGCGTGGCTATCGGCAGAATATGAATGAAATTCTTACATGTGTTCTTTGCTTACCGTCGTCAATCAAAACTTCACAACTGTAACCAGTAACTCAAAAACTCCGGCTGGAATTTCTAAAATATCCTCATCTGATTGCAGAATGAATTTCTGCGTGCCAGAGTAATTACAAGGTTTGCTGTGCTGCTTCTTTAGCAACTGCTACGAGGTTTTCCACGCAGTTCTCCACTCCCTCTCCATTAGCTTTTGCAGAGTTTTATAAGCATTGAGCGAAAGTTGTAGTCGTTAAATAATGAAACCAGCGCAAATCAAAGCGATCCTTTCATTAATTTTGAATCTGCTTGCAACTTCACTCCGCTACACTGCATCGTATTTGCACTTCTGGAGACAACAGCAAAACTTTTTCCAACACACCTTATCTGAAGCCAATAGCTTTAAACCTCCCTGAAAAATAAAAACAATGCGAAAATCTCAAATACATTCCTAATGGATGACATAAAATTGTAAAGAACCTAAAGTAGTATTTTAACGAAGAACCAGTTATCCTTTGAATTGATTTCTGTTCTTCAGCTGATGTCAAAAATATCACCATTTTGAAGTATAGGGGATCGTGTACTATGTAAACAGAGCTTAACACCTTTGAAATATTTGCAAGCCTAGACTTGCTTGTTTATTCAGTTGTTAGCGGGTTCAGTCTGTAGTGGGAAGTTTAGCGCACATGTAAGCTTTGGAGCTCTTTATTCTTCTCGAGAGGTGCGACACTCATTTCAGAATATGAAAGCTAGACACAAAAAAATACCTGATGTTACCTTAAGAAAGGAGTGACAGACTTTTGACGACTGAGCACCTATAAAAATTATCCATTTACTTGAGCTATTTGCGCAAATTTAATTTGAAATTTAAAACTCGTTAATACCTTGTGTTATTGTATTACTCGTTAAACAGGTTAAAACGCACGTTGGTTAGAATGTGTTCATCGTACCTCTGAACACGTAGAATTGTGCACAATTAGTATTCTTTTTCATTGGATTAGAACAAACTGAAGTGAGCTTTCTGTAAGTGGTGTTGAAGAACTTCCCTTGCTGTAGCTCCCTTGAAAGCAATATTGTAGCATCAATGAAATTTAGCAAATTTCCTTCTGTTGAAGTACATTCCTGAAATGCTTTACCGTGCATTAAGTTTTGTAAAAGTGTGTCTGCCAGCCAATGTGAGAGGCAATTAATTAAGTTGGAACTCGTTTCAAAAATTTTAGTTTGGAAATCCGTCTGAAAGTTGAACAGAGAATTAAATAGAAGAATGCCTGGTTCGTGCAAGCATACGCACATTTACAGTTGATATTTGTTCAATCGCTAAAAGACAAAATGTGCACAAAATAACTAACAATTTGTTTACTCCTGCCATAATAAATATAAAAGGCTATGATAAATTTTCAAAAATAAAGAAGTTATTAATGCCAAAGTGAACAACATGCGTTAAGTTAGAACATTGACGCAACTTACAACGATAGCAGACGAAGACTTACGTCTGTCATACGGCGAGACCGTCAGGTAAGGGCGGCCAGTGCAGCGGAGCGTTCTGTGTTCAGTTGAACGCACAGTTGTCGTGTGTATACAGAAATGAGCTGCGCACGCCGGACATCTTTCACACTCGAGAGGTCTTTGTTCAATCAATTAGATGACCGGCGTGTTTGAAAAAGACCACATTCGTAAACAAGCTTCGTTTGCAAAGCTGACAATCGGAGTGTGAAATTTGGCGCTCAGTTGAATCATGTAAATCTCAGTTGGGCCTCTCGCGAGCCCATGAATAGCATTGAATGACAGGCAGATTTTTGTGCGAATATGTGAATTATAAAGTATAAGAATACAGGAAATACTGTCATGAACAGAAACTGAAGGCAGTCTGTACTACACGTCATATTAATGCGGTTTAAAATAACATTCGTGTTATTACGATAAATCATGAGACGTTTCATTCGGGCATTTATTGTTTTATTATTCAAATAAGTGAAATTAAGAACAAAAATTTCAACGTGCGAACTGCGGTAGCTTTTAAAGAATTAAAAGTGCGATAACTCAAGATTTATCACCTTTTCTTTCCGGCTGTTATCATAAAACCATGTTATATACTCAATCCACATAAACGCTCAACTGAGTAAATTACCTGTCAATTTTCAGAAGACGAGTATATACCTGCTCCAAAATAAATTCTTCTATTGTACATAGTATCAGTCACCTGATAATGGAGCTGGCAGATCACTGGAGCCCTAACTCGTGTTCCTGCACCACGGGACGTGTCGACATTGAACAATTCTCTTTCTTGTAAACATTGCATGAATACTACAACGAACTGAGATATCTTATCGTCAGTCCGATAAGTAAACCATGATTTAGAACACCGGTTCCCACAAAATACTTTGAGTTTCGTATACCTTTAAGCATAACCCAGTTCGCTTTGTTGACTTGGCATTTCAGGACGATCCTAGTTGCCAAGTAACAATAATGCAGCTGTGGTAGTGGACAACTCAATTCATATCACAGTGCACGCCTAAGTGAAGCGTGGTGACGGCAGTGCAACTCAGAAGCAGCACTTAAAGGGTCGTTCCTCCAACCTGTTCATATATCATGAAATTATCTTGTATTTTTTATTATTCTCTCTTCAACGGCTTACATTTCAATCATTTCATTTAGTCAATTTATTTTTCTATTTACCGATAGTACAATTTTATTCGCGGCAGTTTAGCTACAAATGGTCTACAAATAGTCATATCTACTTATACAGGGTGGCCCATAAGTAAGGTACCTTTTTAAAATTATTATAGCTATAAAACTAAAAACAGTAAGGAGATTTGGTTAATTCAGAATGAATGAGGAAATTTCAAAGTTTTCTACCAGCGTATCAAGTCTACCGACAATCACAACATCTTGCCCAGAAAATTCATAAAATCCACCCCTCGAAATGAATCGCTACGCAATGGAACAACGAGCAAAAATAGTGGAACTTTACTTCCAATGTAATTGTTCGGTTACTGCAGTTCAAAGGAATTACAGGAATATTGATGGTATTGAATTTGAAACAAAATTCGAGACAAAATGTGCCTCATCAGTCATTATTAAATTCTTTAGCAAGTTTTTATTTTCTGTAAGCTGCAGAAATCTATTCGCAAAATGTAATCGCTTTTGGTAGATCGTAGGATGGAGTTCTTGAGTTAATTGAATTTTATATGGATGATACTTTAGAACTTTTTCCAAAATACGTTGCAGTGAGGTACGTAACATTCTCAGTTGAATTGAACGTCTCCTAGTTGACGTTTTGGGTCGATCAGCAACACTCGTTGCAACAAGCTGAATTGAAGCACCAGTTCGTGTGGTTTATGGCCTGCCACAACGTTGTCTGTCTGCTGTTGTCCCAGTTTCTCTAAATTTCAATACCAGTTTTCTTCGAAGGACTTCTTTTAATACCATCAATATTTCTGTAATTCCTCTGAACTGCAGTAACCGAACAATTACATCGAAAGTAAAGTTCCACCATTTTTGTTCGTTGTTCTATTGCATATCAATTCATTTTTGGGGGTGGATTTTATGAATTTTTTGAGTAATATGTTGTGATTGTCGGTTGACTTGATACGCTGGTAGAAAACTTTGAAATTTCCTCATTCATTCTGAATTATTCAAATCTCTTTACTAGTAGTAGTTTTATAGCTATAATAGTTTTAAAAAGGCACCTTACTTATGGGCCCCCTTGTATAATAGACATTATCTCTATCTCTCTCTCTATCTATCTATCTATCCATCTCTCTCTATCTGTGTGTGTTAGCCCCATTTCTTCTTATCTATTACTGAAGAAAAATTATTACACTGAAATCTGAACTAGTACACATGTATTATAAGCAATGAATTGTGGATACAAAACCGGTGGATTATTATGAAATACGATATTTTTCCCGTTATCGGCCTTTTTCTCCTACACGGACATGTTATCAATAGATAAGATACAGATTGACAGTTTTGTGTAGATTCATGAAGAATATTCGTGTTCTGATAGCACCACGAGTAAAACTAGAAAGTATATTTTACTTAAGGATCCTTAATTGTATCACTTTCAATCATCATTAAGCAGGTCCAAAGGGCATTCAGGATAAAACTCTTCTTTAACCATCCTAGTCTGATGCCAAATATTGTGACATTTGTTAGAATTGTGAAGAAATGTAACCATCAGTTCGAATTTAAGATCGCCATGGCAAGAATTTTGTGGCATTATGGAACCTCGAGGCTGTAAACAATTTTTTTCAACAAAATCCCCCCCCATTAGACATGCTGGAAACATGTTGGGTTTAAGCTATGGAACCATCCAGCTAATTCTGAGGAAACATCTCAAGTAGATGACCTACAAGCCGCCCCTGACGTAAATTCTCAGTCCGGCAAAAAAGGAATCCCAGCCAGAGGTATTTTTTGGTTCAGTTTCGAAGAGGACTGATTCCATCGTGTAATCTGGTCAGATGAAAATTGTTTTGTTTTGCATGTCACCAACAAAACAATCAATAAACTCCCACGCTGTAATTAAATACAAAAAGGCTCATGGAGGAAAAGTTATGTCGTGGGTGAGGATGATGAACGGGTAGATGCTTCCTGTGGCTTGGATTGAAAGATACGTCAACTTTAATGTCTGCCTGGAGAAATTCCAGAAGAATACTGTCTGACATGCAATTACGGCTGTGACCACCTAGTGTCAGGACTGGCTCCAGCCGGACGGCGACGGATGCAAAGTAAAATTTAAAAATATTGAGGCCTTCTTCCGACATATCCAACAGTAAACCACCGTCACGTGGTCCAGGCATTAGGTTTGAATAATTTTTGCTAAATATACCTTATATTGTCATACAATTTTACCCAATTATGGCTGCAGTTCGCTGCTTAAATGAATACAAAATATGTTCCGTTAATTGAGGAAAAATTATTATTGCTATTATTTTGCATTAACATCGCTGCCCATCATCCTTGGGGCTCCTCGGTATTAGAAAAGTCTTTCATTAAGCTCACAGACTTCAGTTTAATGCTTTAGCTCGATTTTCAGGAAAATATTTATTAGTAGTTAGCTCTTGAACATTCAAGCGATCGTAGTTTTCGTTCCAGTGTATGCAGGCACTCAGATTCCTTAAAAATATGTCGTTTAAAATAGAATGAGGCGATAGGAATGAGCCATGCCGTAATTCTAGCCATGCGATGGTCATACACAAACTAACCACCGCGGCGTCGGACCTCGAACCCGGGTCTTTTCGCATCGCAAGCGAGTTCGCTCACCAGTCGACCAAGCTGGTGGTGCATTTGCATGAAGTACTCCTTTTACTATTATTTGATTATAAACCAAATACGTGTATGACTGGCAACATATAGGGTGGGCCAAAAGTAGGGTTACAGTTACTTCATTATCTTTTTAAGTATTAACTGTAACCCTACTTTTGGCCCACCCTGTATAATAGTTATTTATGCTTTTGATTATAATCATCACACGATTACCCTGTAATTGTTGCACACAAGAAGACTTGCAGTGTGCTCGGAAGAAAACAGTGCAGAAAGAGAGTTGCGTTGTTAGCGGCTTATTGTACCTCATAGTTACTGAAGCAATCAAGATACTTAAACAGCAAAGACGCTTTTTACTGACACATTAATAAAAAATAAGCACTGAAGTTTTTTCTGCTTTTGACTTCAAACTTTAACAATTCTCGGACATAAAACCCTCAGAGATACGCGATTAACAGTTATGGCGACGTCCACTTGTTGCCGCTCTTTGTTAACCAGAGGCGTTGAAGAGGCAACACAAGGTGTGAACACCTCACAGGGCTCGGCAACAGCAGGTGCTGCACGAGTGGCTTGGGTAGGAGGCTGCAGGCTGGGTCCAAACAGCAGGTCTTAACAGGATACGAATTTACCGGTTTTGAAATTTCCCGACCTCATGAAACGCATTTAAAAAAACACACGAGACTATTATACTGAGCAATAAACGCTGGTGTTGAATTTTCCCGACACGTAGCTTAATACATTTAGCTAAATGCTTGCGTGCATTGACACTAAGTTGTCACGATGACCATGTGTCAAAACTGTGTTCTCTTCTCTATTTCTCACAGCATGTTTTGTTCTTGTCACAGATCGCGGCAAAACTTCACATTGAAAAGGTTTTATAGAAACAGAGGAATGATGTCATGCACAGAAAAAATACAGAATCTTTTCAATCCCACAGGCATTCAAGGCAGTTCTAAACTTCTCAGTTCTTCACGACGTGCCAGAGTCTCAGAAAATAAAGGTCTATCTAATTTAAGCAGAGATAGGAAAAAATCTCTAAATATTATGAATAATGTACCCGGTGCTATCAAAGGACTGAGAAGTTTCTTCATATCTTAGAGTTTGTATTCCAAATACTAGCATTCTTATATAACGGCTGGACCTCCCATGTAGAAGTGAGACACCTACGTTTACTATTTACTTTACAATTGTTGTTGTACCCAAGAATTGTGAACCTAAAAGAAATATTTCCATCATGGCTGGCGTTAGAACCGCTGGCATTAGAACAATACCTCCTCATGATTGAACTTAATTTTTGTATTGTCAACTACAAATAGGCTGTATTTTGTCAAATTTTAGCTTTGAGCTCCGAAACGAAGGATACTTGTTCATGATCTAAACTTGAACCGATGAAATGATCATAGTTAGGGTGAAAGTTTACGAATGTTTTTCAGTAGGCACATTGCTCACGAATGCTCACGAAAAAAAAGTGGGCGAATAAAGGAGTTGCTTTCACAACACAATAATTAGAGTGTTGATTTAATCGGTGCAACTGATAACAGTTTCCAAACGATTTCGTCCAGTCATTACATTTTGTTAAGTAGCGAAGTGACGGAAGCATAATTAATGGTGCTAACTGTGCAAACTGTTTTAACTGTACTAACTGTGCTAACTGTGCTAACTGTACTAACTGTGCTAACTGTATTAGCTATGCTAACTGCGCTAATCATGTTAGCAATTTATGTAGTAAAAATAATAATCGCGTGTAATTTTGATACGCTACATGGTAGAGAGTGATCGGGCCCTACAGTACTGTAAGGACAGTTTGTGATGCACTTTAGTTCGTTGTTGAATTTATTAAATGAGCGCCTTTGGACATCAAAGTGCGTCATATATTAAAGAATAAAAGAAAATATCTTGATCAGCTTTAGAGCTGTCGACTCATTTACGATGAAAAATATGAATGCCTCATAGAGAAAGCTTGCTGATTTTATTTAGTACAAGCCATAAAACTACTTACAATTGTTTCAAACAAAAATGTGACAAATTACTTGAACATAGAAAATAATTAAACTGTTGGCCATCTAGTTTGAGAGTGCATGCAGTCTGAATTTAATTCACATATGATTTCAAATAGCCCATATAATAGGATGTTGGAATGAAATCGAAAATTACTGAATAAAATTTTAAAATTTTAAACTTCTGGATTGCCTCATATTGTCTTTCTTCAATAACATAAAGTCTGCTCACATAATGACTTCAGTTTAATCTACTTTACCAAGCATGCAAAAAATCATTTTAAACTCTTGAAGCTTCTCAAATTATTCTTACGTGTCAGTGAAGGATATGTTATAAACTTTCATACTTTAATGATATAGGCTCTTCAAAGTACGCGTAAATGTTTAATTTTGTTGCTCGTGATACTCGAAAATTTCGATTTTTTCATCAGTCAGAGCCTTCAAAGTATCTGTTTCGATTATCTATTTTTGCAAATAACTTATTTAGTTTTCATTAGAAACTTATAAACTAAATTTCATTCCAATGAATTCCTCAATCCTGAAGTTTCGACCTGCTGCGAATAATCTGCCTGGCGGCCTTTAGACTTCTCCCTCGAGTAATAACTTGACAAATGGGCCAGCAGGTGACGGGTCGTGTCACTTTATGAGTGACAGTAATGACTTGAGTTATGACTTGAGCGGCGGAGGACGGAGGTACCACACGTTACGGTTCGAGTCCGCATCACCGGACGTCCGCGTCTTGCCCGGCCCCCAATGATGAGGGTCAGGGGTTGACCTGAGCCCCGGACGAGTAAGTAGCCTTTCTCATGAGACAGAAGACGTTCAAAATCTTAAGAATATAGGTAATTTTTCCCGGCAACTCAAAATGGAATGACACTGGGCTTCCAACACGACAACGGTTCAAATGAAGCACATGTTTTGAAATACCATTCAAGACTTATGATAGTTAGGAAAAGGCGCTCTCTCGTATGAAATATTCCCCCTTTCGTAGCATTTTATACCCCAATGTAACCCTTTATTTACTAATGGCACCCCTTGTTATCATCCTTTTAAAGCAAGCAAAGTTGTCTTAGCTCGCTATGCACAGGATTGTTGAAAGCGATACCTAGAGTGACAGTCAGTAGACCAATGGATGATTATTGGTATAGAAGACGTTGTGTGTTGACCCTTACGCGAAAGTAACTCCAATGATTATCGGTATAAAGAGATGCCAGTGCCAGCCCTCCATGGTTGAGAAAACGAAAAACAACTTTACAGACCAATTGAGATTTCAAAAGTTACACGTTGTATTGCTTCTTTTAGGCAGTTACCAAATGGTTTTTCCTTTGCACGTCAGTGAAATATCATTGGAGCGTTTTTGTGCGAATAAGCAGAAAAGTAAACATGGTTTACTTAATCTTAAGAATATGTTTATAGACATATTTAACAAACTATATTTCAGACAGTATTTATTGATTTGTAGTTGTTTCCCTCCTACTCTGCTTCCAATATCCGGTTGTTTCTATGCAGTGTTTGTACGATAAGAATAATTAAACCTGACCGCTTTACTTTCTAAGCGTTTCTACACAAACAATTAAAGGGAAACCACATATTAAGGATAGGATTCATTCCTTTTCCTGTGAACAAAGATGCTCAAGAGATTCAAGGATTATCAAGCACCAACCGAATTTAAAACAACAATAATTATCTATGAATACTTATGATAATAATATTTGGATATTCACACGTATGTTTAACATATTGGTTAAATGGCGTAGTGAGCTGAAAAAATTACCGTAAAAGTTTCTCCAAGCCCTGAGAAAATGAATACATTTTGCTGATAACATTTTTTTCTTGTTTTTTCCATACAGAGCTTGGGCGTAGTCACTCAAAGAATTTAAGGAAGCGTTTTGACCGCCAGAGGTTTAGTAAGCCAGTACAAAAATAGGCATGAATCTTTCGACAACGATGAGCCTAGTTCTTTAATCGGTCCCTTGCGACCGCGTGCCGCCACAGCGGTCAACAAGACAACAAGAAACTTTTTCCCATTTTGATCTGAAATAATCAGCTTTGGCAGCCAGGAGCCGATTGACCACTGGAACACGTGCACTTAATGACTTGAAAAGCTAATCTTTGGTCTCCAGTAACGTGTTTTACGCAAAATAATTTCCGAGTCATAGGCTTAAGAACTAATCCTTAAAAACCACCTATCCTTCTGAGGTGCTTGGAAAGAGCTGGAACAGTCATGGACTCAAAACAGAATATATACAATGCAGCAGGGACACGTGTGGAAGTCATAAAGCATTTCTCGATAAATATCCTGAGTTGTAACATCACAACCGTATATCAGAGATGCATAATACGGACTGTTATTTCCCTGCAGCCAAAATAACAAATACAGGAAAATAACAGCCAAGAAGGCTATAGAATAACAGAACAGAATAACTACAGCCGAGGAAGGCTGTAGAATAACATATTTTTTTCTGTTACATACATCTACATGCTGTACGTGTTAGGTTAACGCTATTTCGCTTATAAGTATATAACATTAAAGAATTAATTACTTCAGTTTTGGTGAAAACACGAACCCAATCAGTACTCACTGTTAAGCGCACAAGCACAATTGCAGTTCAACTGATACAGAGATATAGCATGTTTTTTTAAATATCGCTGAGTAGAGAAAGCGCCGGATGAATCTTGCGCTTAAATCAAGAGAGCGAGGCCCAATATAATGATATAAAATTATTTGTATTCCACTGTTATCAATGAACATTATACGATGTGAAATGCTTAGAGGAGCTGAACACACGTGTTAGTCGGTATTATAATAATATTTATATATATGTATATACTAAGTCCTACATCAACTAACCAAACAACGTTATTACAATCCAACTATAGTATAACTCCATTCACTTGATATGAAATGATGAGTAAACACATCTGAAAAGTTTAGAGATGCTCCATTTTTATGAGTGGAGTTTGACCAATTAGAAACCAAGAAATTAGTGAACGTTTGGCATTATATAGTTGCAGTACACACATTGCCTACTAGGCACTCGTGTAATATGATAGGCAGGAATGTATTGGATTTTCATACATGTGAGAGAAAATACACATCTCTCGTGTCAATAATAGTGCTATAGTTCATGCAAGAAAGAAAATATATTTCTCCATACCTTTACTTGTTTTCGTAACCTAAAACTTGGCCCGCTATGTTTTTGTCCCGCTCATGGGTCAGTTTTTTTTGTTGTTGGACTTCATTTAGCACACAATCAGAGAGTGAACGAAAGAATAATGGTAATGTGTTAGACGAGCTGTTTTCCAACACCTTCCCTTCAGAAATGTCAGTTCGGCAGGTCGTCGGGGCCTGGAAAGGATTCATTCCTATTGTTCTGGTCCTGGAAGCCGAGCTGCCTGGGGACTTGCGAATGGACCAGGAGCACCACGGCCTGTTGGTCTTGCTGGAAGTGCTCATCAGGGCTGGACGCGCGTGATCTATGCCATCACAGGTGGTCTTTACGAACACAATACACGCGCTTCCAAAGCCGGCTGCAGGTCCGAGCTTCAGGTTCTTAGTACTGATGCTTAGAGATGACGGAATAATAACTCCCATCCAGGTGCATTTGCCTCGTTTTTTCCAGCTTCTTGTAGAAATCCATCATCTCGAGATGTTTTTACTAAACTGGCGGTACTTCAGAAAAAAACAGTACAAATGAAATAGCAAATGATGTTTTCCAACATGAGCAAAAAAATTTATGTTGTCCCACTTATAAACGGAAGATACACATTTAATATTTGCAGTAAGTTCTGTTTCCTTTCTTTCAACTTCTTATTATAAATTCATTCCGAAACCTTCATTTGGCTTTCTAAAGGTATGCCAAAAATAAATGAGTTACATTATCCCTCAATAATTCAATAGTATTTTAACACAGTAAAAAACTTTGAAGATTAGAAAAAGGAAATTTTGTTCGTTGTGCGTGATGTTTTACTGTGGTATTACGATTTGAAAACATGCAAGCCTAGATCTGGCAGTCTCCTTCAGGATGCAGGTCATGCAGTACAGAAACTCACAGAAACTCACTCACTCACTCAGCACCTTTCATATTGCAACACCAGGAGACAACATAACAATTTTCTATCAAGTTTGATTAAACAATAACACTACGTATAGTTTTTGAAGTAATTTTATGAATTCCTCACAACGTCACTGGTATCCATGTTTGTAGATTTTGTGTGTTACTGTTCTAGAAGTAGTTATCTACGACCATTTTTTCAATTGCGAGCTTCCTTACCCTTTATAGTCGTTTTCTCTGGCACAAAAGAGAAGGGAGCTGCGTGTCAAGGAGAACACAATGACCACTGAAACAATGGCACTGTTACACCTTCGCATTTTGTCCAGGCGACCCCCAGCTGTGAAGTAGTAACTCAACGGCTACCCAAAAAATCCCAATCTTCTTTGTTTTCTCATGTAAATACTCAAGAAATATGTATTAGTTTTAATTACTTAATCTGCATCCGGGGAGATTCGTAAAACTTACTGTGTAACGCAGAAAAAGACTCTGTGGAAGGCGAGAAGGAAATCAGATATTTTATGTGTACAGTGGACTACCTAATACATTGCATGTAAAATCTATGAGTGACCTGAGAACAGTTAGAGTGTAAAGAATGTTTAGAGACTTAGGATGAGAAGTAAAGTGTTTTGGCTTTAGCTGGCGAGATTTTTTCTCCGTTACATTTTATCTTTTTAATATTGCAATCATCCATGATTGTTTTCTAAACCACGTTTTCACCAAAACGTAGTCAAAAGATATTCAAATTTTATGCTCTAGATATTTCTTTCTGTAGTATTTTTTATTAATTCTAACTTTCGATAATTACTTCAATCACCAGCGAATTACTTTTTCTCAAGTTTACCATATCCCTCGAAGGTATTTCAGTGAATGCGAACTCCCTGCTACGATGTGTTTAATTTGGAAAGCAGGCACACGCACCAAGCAGTGTTAATAAGGAAGGTGAGGGTCAGGTACGCTCACGAAGTCAGTATAATATCAGAGTTATGTTTCCTAAACTTGATTGCATCAAAAGTTGAGTAAACAGAAGTGTTCATCTTACAGGATAGAGATTGAGATATTGATTTGCTAAATGAGTGCCTTGACTTTTATAGTGTATAAATTCAAGTAATAATATTGACTGTCAAACTGACCGCTGAAAAAGCGTCAAATTTTTTCTTCATATAATATGGAATAATTTATTTCTCTGGTACGAATACTCTTAGACCAATGCTCTCTGAAATATTGTGCAAGTGTATTAGGGTGATCATTATTTTTTTCATAAATTTAAAGGGCACTGGGGTTTTAAAATGTTCGTTTTGAGATAATAAACTGCATCAGATAATTATTTGAATTATCTGCAGCCTATTGAACACATATAGCATACACATATCAATATATATATATATATATATATATATATATATATATATATATATATATATATATATATATATTTGAATTGGTCAACAGTTCAAATAATTACCTAATCACTTCCATAACTCACAGTTTTTTACCTCAAAACGAACATTTGAAAACCCTAAGACCCTATAAAATTATAAAAAAATAACTACAATCTTAAAGTACATGGATTTATATGAGTTCAAGGAAACCCTAGGAACATATAACCTTTGTCTATCATGCCCTCTAATAACCAGTATCATAGAAATAAAACCCACTCTTGTCAGCTGTAAAAAACGCTGAGCCTGACTGAGTACTGGCTCCATCTTTTCGATCGTAGTTGCCTCTTTTAAAAGTTTTTACTTCTTATAGTTTCTCTCTTATAACTTTTAAAATTGCAAGCAATGCCACTCTCCTTTAAGCTTTTCACAAGCTTATCACAGAGGAAGTTTGGCTGCTCAGTGGACAGCAAGTCGTGCAGGTTACGACATTCTTCGAGCCCTCTTGCCATTTAAGGGCCGCTCGAGCGAAGGGGTTACCTCGGCGCTTCATTAAACTCCTCACCGCTACTGTGAGCGAGAGCTTTCTCTTCATCTGCACGCTGGTAACTATCAGACACGCCACTTTTCTATGCCCCACCTCGTCCTCACTAACGAGCTGAACTACAAACTAAGCAGTCCTCCACTGCCACACGCTATATCAATCTCAACTTCTTAATCAACGCCAAAAGACTATAAACTCACTTCGTTTCTACTAATTTGTCTTCATCGACGCATCTCAACAGCACGAATTTTTATCTCTGCACCAATCACACACTAATAAAAACTTATCGCATATGCAGTGCTTAATTCTGTAAAATCCTTTTCACGTACTATGAAATCTCAGTTATTACCACTTTGGTCATCTGAACAGATGCAAATCGTGAACAGATTGTGACAGGCAAATGTATCAGACTTTATAATAATACACAGTTTGTTGCTTGCTTGGTCCGTCCCTCTGCCGCACTCTTCAGGATCTAGATAGGAGAAAATTCGATAGGGTATACATGTATTGTAAGCATTGTATTGTGGATAAAAAAGGCACATTTTTCAATGTCAAAATTCCTTCGCATAGGCTGTGTCCACTGCTAAAACAAACAAAAAAATCAGTAAAAAATTGGGAATTTTTTCACGTGTGGGTCTCCTAGTTTACATGCATAATTCACAGGGAATCTCCAACTCTGTCTCTCTCTATTTGTGTGTGTCTGTCCCATTACTTCTTATCTATTCCTGAAGAACAATTATTGAACCGAGATCAGAATGGGTATACATCTAATCTAATACTAAGAATGACCGTCCTGTGTTTATATATTTATTTATATATTTATTTATTTATTTATTTCTATGTTTCGTGTCACGCTCTCAAGAATAGATAGGAAGAAATTAGCACTGGCGGTCTTGGTTTCAGTTCACTGGTAAATTAATGCACTCATTTTCACTGTATAAGTGTTTTATAATAAGTCACTTTCAAAAATATTAGAGAGATCCAGAGCCTTATATCGTGGATACCGAGGTCGGCGGGGTATGGCATATTTCAATGCAATTTTATTTAATATCTTTCCAACAGTATTTGCCATCATTTTTGATGGCACGGGTACACTAGTGTATTATAAGCATTGTATTGTGAATACCAAAGTTGCCAGATTACTATAAAATACGCTATTTTTTTCTATTATTTGTTTTCTTCTCCCACACGACCATATATCGGTAGATAAAATACAGAATTGAAGTTCAGTATACATTCATGAGAAATTTCATTTAAAACACAATAATTCGTCGTTAATACTCTAGTAAACCCACAGGTGAAAAAATTCACGTGTTTGTTACTGATTTCCTTCGTTTGATTTACAGTGGACGCTGGCTTTGTGAAGGAGTTTCCACATTGAAAATTGTGCCTCTGGTATCCACAATACAATGCACACAATACATGCATATCCTACCAAATTTTTTCCTATCTAAATCCTTAGGAGCGTGACAGAAAGAAAGACCAGGCAAGCAACGAACTGTATATTATTATATATGCAATAGAATTGGTCTTTATAATAATTTTAAATTAGTCAAATCTGATCAAACTTTTAACGCAACTATGAATCTAAAAATGCTTCATTTTATTACTTTGAAACTGTGTTATTTTTACTGGAACTATCTAGTTTTAGAACTCAGCTGTCAATTTTGCCATGTAGAAATCTGAGATGAACGGTGCACGGTCCAAGACCACATAGAGAAGCTAACGGCCGTCATTCGGACACACACTAGCCAGTGCATTGTTTTGAGTAGACTTCACTCCAAACCCAAGACATCGGATACCCCCACCAATTCAAGCATACGTATTTTTCTCTCGATTCCTTCATAAATATAACATGCACAGAATCTCAAACAGTGTAAATGACCATATATGAGTCTATTTATCCTACATAGGAGCCATATCCTAATCAAGCCACAGATTTCCAGTAGCCTAAGCGTCTCTGCCTGCTCACGGATGCCGTGTCGCATTCACCAATCACCGCTTGATGGAGAACCACAGCCCGCTTCTTATGCGCCATAGCTTCAATGTTTCTTAATAACAAGCCATCGGAAGATTGATAAGCGATCCAACTCTGCTTAAAATCCTCCTTAAATATTAATATTATTCACATCGCTCACAAAGATGACTCAAGGGTCTGGGGTACAATCTTGAGCTTCCAGGCTTAGGTAGTCAGTAGGGTTTGTCTGAAGAAGTACCTTCTAGAAATTAAGGAAATTTTTATTTAGCTCATTACTATTGAAGGTGATTGAATAATCCTTATACTATTTTTAAAATTCATAAGATAGTTAAATCATTACATGAATGACGCTCAGACTTTCATATCAAGCGCGAGTGGTAAAACTTTTCGTCTATACAAGTCCCAAAGTCCCTAAGACTGAAAAATATCCTCGTCTGTTCAAATACTCCCGGTTTAAACAAAAAGGCAAATCATAAATATTACACTCACATCTTTTTCGAGTCCACTAGCATATAAATTTTGATAAAAACAGAAAGTTTCGACTGGAAATTGTTGAGTAAATTGAGTCTATTTAAGCACCTCTGAAGTTCCTCCAATACAAATTTTATACTCAGTCTAGTTCTCTCACAATTAGCTAAAGGAATAAATTATGTAGTGCACTAAGAATACGCACATCTGTGGGGCGAGCCGGGGGGGGTGGCAGCCCAGAGCCATGACAAACGCACTTTGCATGATGGTCGACGTGCGAGAACCAGTGATCCTAGCGTGCTATCAAAGACAAGCTCAATTGGTCAATCGCTGCCAGGGAAAGCAATTCGGCGGCTATCATCAAACAATTAGATGGTTTAGTTGACTTGTTTGTTGCAAGCCATGCTGCAAATGTGCTGCTCATCGGATCAACAGCAGTAGTTCCCTCTTCAGGCATCGCTTCAAAAATGGAGGATGAGGACTGGTCTTAGGTGCGTATATCATCAGAGAAAAAGAGGTTTCGTAAAGATCACAGCCACAGCTTTGCATGTTTGTCTCAGTAAGTTTAATCAATTTCTTTTACAAGTTATAGTTCGCTGTTTCTATTGTATGTTTTCGTTATCGTCCTTGTAGCACGTGATCGAATCGAAGGCAAATGTAGGTACGAGATGTGTTGGTTCAGACGCGGGAAAATAACAAATTGGTTTTTATCTCGGTTTGTATGGCTCCTTTATGAAGATAAATATCTTCAAACAAATTTTCCATTAGTATATTTCCTCTAAACTTCTATTATTATTGAAACATTTGTATTCTTAACGGCTGTAAAATATAATGCATTAGCTTGCGGGAAGTAATTTGGATTTGTATCTGTCCATGAATCAGCTTCCCGATGGAGTTTCACTTTACGGATACAAAACATTAACGTATTATTCACACTGTATATGACGATCAGCAGCATTTGTCTGTAGCAGGTAAGATTTCTTTTCTCTATTAAGTATATGTCGTACGACTTAATAAGAAGGTTCTAAATAGAGAGGTCTTGACATAATCTTATTACTTAAAAAACATCCTGAAATAATTTCACCTTAAATGAACGGTTCAACATCGTCATTCAAGGGACAGACGCCGGAGGGCGTTGTTGGAAGAGCCGCGGGTCTTGAGACGAGGAAACTTGATCAGCCCGCGCTGCTCGCGGTGAGTGTGTGAGAAAAGCTGCTAAGACAGATGAGCACTTGGAGTTATCAGGTGCGGGCTTTGTTTCAGCTCGTTGGAAATGTGGCGGCCATATGGACCTGCTCACACGGACGGGCGGACCGTTGCGGCGCAGTCGTGGGAACAATGAGGACTCTCGGACGCGTGTCAGGTTCCCCACCACACTTTCGGTGGGACACACGACTTGTTGTGGGGCTGCATTCCTGCCACGATGCTTCACTATTGGTGAGGTCAAACTCTATATTATTTTATTGTTCTGTCCTAGAGAGTAATTCGGTCTAATGGTCTTAAGACTTAAGCCCTAGACCTCACAAGACTTGACGAGGAAGAACACATATGAAGCTAAGTATTTTTCTCCTTATAACGAGACTTAAATGACGGAAAAACTCTAATAATAGTACATTAAACACCGAGTGTAGACTCACAGAGCGTTGAGTACCTGTCTCTGTACCTAAAAGTAACGCTACATGGGCCAGGTGGTAGAAACACTTGCGGAAGTTGCGTCAAGGTAATAACTTTCATAGAGATGTTGGCACATCCAAAGCAAAGTGACAATACTTTTGTAATCCATCACTACCGTGAAACAAACGCTTCAACATTACCAACATGTTAACCCCACCGTTTCCTCTCATTTCAAGTAACTGACATTTATTGGGCCAAAAGCCTGTAATTACTGTACCGATGAATATGTCATCTCCCAGCACATGTATGTAGGTGTCTTTCAATATGTCTATGGAATGAAGTAGGATAATAAATCCTTTAAATCTATTAAATGCATATAGGTAAGTTGGTGGTGACAACCCTGGGCTCGTCTCAGCAAACGAGTGACGAATGGGAAAATATAATGAAAATAAAAATATAAAGACTTTACTCAAACTATTTGACTAAATGGATTTTAAGGGCCAATTTTATAAAAATTAAAACAAAAAGAAAAGAAAGATGTTAAATTTATCCTTTAACTATATTTATTTTTTGCCCACATGCGCGACACATTTCAATGAGATGTTTAAACTTGTAAATGTATTGCACAATTATTCTACAACGTTATGACCTGAATTTGTCAAATCTGAACACAAAGCTTGAAAGTTATCTTCAGTAATCGTTCAGTTACAAAAGCTATGTGTACAAGAATGTACAGATAGAATACAGGAATGGGAATAGTTTGCTGTTCGAAATACATAATTGATAAACATATTACCTGTGTCTGACTTGAGTTTTTTCTCTACGTTTCCAATACACTGTTAAGTTTAGTTAGTAATTCACCAAGAGATGATCGTTCAACTTTAAAACTTTGTGATCCCTTGAGAGCTATTGACACTTTTGAGTAGTAGCAATAGAAGATATTCCTAATTCTGAAATTTTTACACACATTTATCTCATGCTGCAGTAGTGTAATTCGTACTACAAACTGTTCTTGGTGGTGAAGCCCTGTACTCTCTACTATGACTTTACTGTAAATTACTTACTTTACTGTAAATCATTGTCAGAAAATCTCAACAGCCATGACCAACAGTCAATGTCTCAAGAGCCATGACCAACAGTCAATGTCTCAAGAGTCATGACTAACCGTCAATGTCTCAAGAGTCATGACCAACAGTCAATGTCTCAAGAGCCATGACCAACAGTCAATGTCTCAAGAGTCATGACTAACCGTCAATGTCTCAAGAGTCATGACTAACAGTCAATGTCTCAAGAGTCATGACTAACAGTCAATGTCTCAAGAGTCATGACTAACAGTCAATGTCTCAAGAGTCATGACCAACAGTCAATGTCTCAAGAGTCATGACCAACAGTCAATGTCTCAAGAGTCATGACCAACAGTCAATATCTCAAGAGTCATGACCAACAGTCAGTGTCTCAAGAGTCATGACCAACAGTCAATATCTCAAGAGTCATGACCAACAGTCAATATCTCAAGAGTCATGACCAACAGTCAATATCTCAAGAGTCATGACCAACAGTCAATGTCTCAAGAGTCAGGACCAACAGTCAATGTCTCAAGAGTCATGACCAACAGTCAATGTCTCAAGAGTCATGACCAACAGTCGACGTTTATGTGGATGCATCATTGGATCACACCATCACAAATGCAATCAATGTATCATTGCTGCCCTATCAATGAAATTAAAAAATTACCTCTGAAGAGACTTGTGGCTGCGTGAGAGCGTGGGAAGCAATGACTTTAATATCATCAATAATATAGCGGAACGATGCGTCCTAATTCATCATGGCTGACCTTATGTTTTCAAACTTAGTGCTAGGTTTTGAATATTTAAACAATTTCAGTAATTATGTAATATTGAACATCAAAATATGACATTATTAAGCTTTAGAATGACTGAATAAATGTTTTTGTTACTATGATGAAAAAATTCGAACCTGGCTTGTGTTTTGAAGTTTACAAATTTAGCTCTGTTATTTTGTACAGGAATATCTTATTTACTTTTCATCTCAAACGTCGTCATACCGACAGCTCCAGTGTCAAAAATAAGTGAACAAACAGTTCACATGCAATGAATAGTCATTACGATATAAACAGGAAAACAGAAACATGGACGCTCTAAACCTCGTGATCGAGTCTGAATGAAACATCGGCCAAAATTGAGAACTGAGTTCACATCGTTTACGTTCATAACATAGTTAATAATACTAGCTTTTCTCAACAGACACTTCGTGGAAAATATTGCCCAGACACATTCAGACACATTTTTTCTCCAAAAAAATAACTATAACTCTTAAACAGGTTGTTCACAAAAACTTTTTATATTATTATGGTTAGAGAAAAGCCATAAATGTACATATATTCAACAGGTAAGTACTGAGAACATTATCTGTATGCTTTCTTTTCTACTTTTTGAATACCTGACTACGGTATCAAATTCGTTTAATTACTTATTATGAGTTGCATAAACATGAGGCTAGGAACAAATCAACTCCAAGTCAACTTGCTGCGAATGTTAAGTAGTTTAATTTCACTCTTCTTGCAGGTCATAAGCAGTAATCATATAGAACTGTTCAATTTTCCGCTAATTGTAATAAACCTAAATAACTCTTATGGTGCTAAAAATGTAACAAGACTAATATTTCATCCAAAAAAACATGTTTAATATGCTGAAAAATAGCCATAAAATTCGCTGAATTGAATGATGAATTCCATAAAAAATAAATTTTTGGAGCTGATAAATACGCATGAAGAGCTAATGGCATGTCCCCTGTGATACTTAATTACTGAACACGGTACACTCTTTCTGGTGAGCATCTCACCTAGTGAGCATCTCACCTAGTGAGCATCTCACCTAGTGAGCATCTCAACTAGTGAGCATATCAACTAGTGAGCATATCAACTAGTGAGTATCTCACCTAGTGAGCATCTCACCTAGTGAGCATCTCACCTAGTGAGCATCTCACCTAGTGAGCATCTCACCTAGTGAGCATCTCACCTAGTGAGCATCTCACCTAGTGAGCATCTCACCTAGTGAGTATCTCACCTAGTGAGTATCTCACCTAGTGAGCATCTCACGTAGTGAGCATCTCACCTAGTGAGCATCTAACCTAGTTAGCATTTCACCTAGTGGACATCTCACCTAGTTAACATCTCACCTAGTTAACATCTCACCTAGTTAACATCTCACCTAGTGAACATCTCACCTAGTGATGTTCACCTAGCAATGCCTAGCGACAGAGCGTGAGAGAAAGCGACTAATGGGCTGATGCTGGTGTGATTTACGCACAGTTAAAAACATCCATAAATAAAACTAAGTCCTGAGTCAGTTAAGGAGAGCACCGAATGAAGCTCTCCCACGCTCAAAATAAACTAATTTGAGCTCGGCTCTCTTGCGTAATGTTCGGTGTGAGGCTTGGGGCGCGCTCATATCAATGTTGTTGCACTGTAATCAACTACATCAACAAACACTATAAAGATGCCGCCAATGCAAAGTCAAGCAATTTCAAACGTGCACTGTCATATATGTATATACATAGACAGAAGGAGATAGAGATATGATATTTTTAATTTTGTTAGTTTTCAGCAGATAATGTCACGTATTAAGATAAACCTTTAGTAGACTTACTCTCCAACAGCTCGTAGATAATATTAATATAGTGAAATGATTGAACCTTCATACGCAGAACATACAGGGTTAGGAAAGATAAACTGCAAAAAGAATAAGAACTTTACACTGTTTAGGGACTCATATGCAAAATATAGATTTTATGTTCGCGCATTTTTCTAAAATTAACTCGTGTTAATTTTGCTCCAGATTCGCATTAGACTGCCTGAATACTTGAGTCATTGTAAGGCGGCTTATGTAATGCTGGGGTTTCTACACTGAAGTAAATGTTATCACGAATCCTTCGATGTTTTCGAAAGGTACGTTAATATTTTATTTATAGTAAGAAGCATTAATAATATTGACATGTTTATACGCCTTGCAGTTATGATAGTATGCAGAGCATATCATCAAGTGAGGGTTGTGTTCAAACTTCTGTTCTATGTATTGATATGTTTATGCTACGGTTGAGCTACGTCTGAAGCTTGCATGCGTGAGAGCCTTACCTAATTAGTTCTATGGACAAAGTATATTGCGTAGGTGTCAATATCAACAACTTAAAACGTTTCTGTAAGAAAATATTGCCTGCGTACCTAGTTCAACAGGTATTATTCTACAAACCTGATGAGAAACACGTGTCTCTAGAAATCCGTGAAGAGAAGTGTGCCGCAGTGCAGGGAGCAGCAAAACTGCAGAGCTCTGAGAGCTGTGCAACTGCAGGCGGGGCCCAACTGCCGCAATGCGCCATGATGACCGTGTGACTGCACCACAACACACGCACCTCTGCCAATGTTGTGCTTTAATGTGCGACTTGCAGCACTGCGATCACATGACGCCTGGGTCGAACACAGACGTCACAGCTTCATGTGCTTACGTGTGATTGTTCTACGTATATTTTGAAATGCTATCATGAAATAACCAAAAAGTCATCTACGTTTTCAAACACAGGTGACAAGTAGGGTAAAAGGAAGGATTGCTAATAGCTAAAAATGGTGTACTTTGCAAAATCAAAGAAATCTTATAAATAAAAATTTATTAATTTAAAAATCTTAAAGGTAGCAAGTTTATGAAGATCTAGGTATTAATTAAGCGCGTGCGGTATTAATAAACAAACAATTTTATCTAACTTTTGAGGTAAAAATACACAGTATAGGGGCGCGATTTGAACTTGTTGAGATAATAAGCCCAAGATAGGTTCTTCAGCTTATTAAAGTTTGATTATCTTTTGAGATGTTGGATCATAACAGACTGAGGGAGAGGGAACAGATACGAGTGTACCAGGAAACTCTCTCTTACACCACGAATCAATGAATTTTGCAACTCTTTGAGTCAGAAAAACAAATTTGAGTTCATCTCTGTTTGTTTGTCTTGGCTTGAAATGTATATTTGTTTCTATCAGTAGTTTTGCTTAGCATTCTAGATTAGGCTTAATTATTGATACTTAATTTCATTCCATGAATATGAGTGTTTGGAATACCTCACTCATTCGTACTCTCTAGAATGTTTCTTTCATTGACTATTTTACTTTGTTACGAGCTAGCTAATTTTACGCAGCTAGCCTATACGTAGGGGCGAGTGTGTGCAGGTCACACACTCGTCGTAGCTGGCCTACACGTAGGGGCGAGTGCGTGCAGGTCACACACTCGTCGTAGCTGGCCTACACGTAAGGGCGAGTGTGTGCAGGTCACACACTCGTCGTAGCTGGCCTACACGTAAGGGCGAGTGTGTGCAGGTCACACACTCGTCGTAGCTGGCCTACAAGTAGGGGCGAGTGTGTGCAGGTCACACACTCGTCGTAGCTGGCCTACAAGTAGGTGGGGGAAGAGGTATGTACGAATGCAGTGCAGAAAGTGATGATGTGTGCAAAGTTACAGTCAACTTCCTCGACGATCTTAGGGCTGTCAACAAAATTCCACAAACAATTTGTTTATTTTACTTTATAAGCAGAAATTTTTCCTCTAAAGTTCAGATGGTTCCCTAAGAAATGTACTCAATAAACGACATTACATAGTGTTGTAAACGAGTTGCTAGCTAAGTATATGTGTTCTTTTGTTCTTTGCTATGTTAAACTTCACGGACGGGAATTAAATGCAAATTCGAAATGATATCACCCCAATCACATGATGCAGATATTACCTGTTTAAATTACTAAATTTGAAGTAACGCTAATGAAATGAAAAATAAGTTTTAATAGCTCACGAATGATGAAGGGTGCAATGATCTTCATTACCTACCATTGCTCTAACCAAACCTAGGAAGCTTCTTTAAATCATCATTATGACCATTTATTTAAATATGTAATAAAACTTCAAGATCCAAAATTTTCCACGAAGTCACACGAGAATTCTTTTTTACAAGATGACAGCATAATTTGTGACGATTAATTCCGGGAGATTTTCCCATGATTGCCTGACGCCCATGCGTTCTTTGGAGAGTTCCCCGATAATTACCAATGAAGAAAAGCATTCCACGAGTTGGTTTACCAAGTAATTCCGCTAACCAGGTCCAATCTGAGCTTCGGGCTGGCTGGTGACAAAGAAACCATATGATGGACCAACTTCTTCAGACCAGCATTGGCTAGATGACGCTAATGACCGAAAGCATTCAAGGCATTTATGAGGAACCGCCACGCGATACAGTCCCTCGGTTAACACCGACCGCCAGCTCCAGAATTTGGCTGTGTCTAATAGACTTCAACTTCAGCCACCAGCGTCCTCAGCGTGCGTGAGAACCTTGAAAGAATTTTCATTCCCTCAAAAGTTATAAGCAATTCCTTCTGAGGCAAAACATGTGAGAGCTTATCATATTAAAATTAAAAAACTACAGTTCATTGAATGTAACTACAATTATATAAAACTTCGTCAATTTATATTCTACTGCAAATATGGAAGACAGTTTACTGTTCTTGGTTATGAGAAACAGTACAATGATGTTACATGCGCAGCTTACGTACATCAGCAACTCGTGAGCAGGATCATTAAATAACAGTTACTATTTTCTCAAAATAAATCCGTGACGATTTTTTAATGGAAAAGCCGGGGCCCTAAAAAAGCTGTCACGCGTGTTTGTGACCGCAATTATGTAGGTTTGCGCCGTGTATAACGTGAAGCAAGACGCGTGGGAACACTCAAGAGGATCTTTGTGCTTCTTTGGCCAGTATTTGGACTCGGACGTCAGCTTAATAGGTACTAATGGACGAAATGATCTCTGATGGCAATGTTCAGTGACCACATTTAATAGCATTAGTTAGATGAATCGCACGATGTTCGTTCGGTTTGCTTTTTTCAAGGTTCCCACGGCTTCTTATTTGCTTCAAAGTTCAAAATTAAAAGCGAAAATTTCTTGATTTTAGGGGAAATTGACTGTGAATTCATAAAGAAAAAACAAGAATAATAATCGAGTATGAAGCATAAAAATAAAAGATAAATATTCCAAACGTAAAACAACAAATAATTTATTCAAAAACTTTTGAGACTGTAGAGATAGCTGCTTTTGATATGATGAAACCAATCTGAAACACAAGTAATCTTCATGCTCAAAAAATTCATAAGCTAAGTGTGGAGGAAAAAAAGAGAAGTGTAAAGAAAATAATGCAGAATATGTTTAATGCAACACAGTTCAATCCTGGCATAATGTAAACATACAACTAGATTGCAACACTCCATTTCCTGATATGAAATAATTTTGAATTCAAAATTCATATATATGAAGCTTGGATGCCATTCAATGATCATTATAAAAGAGCTCAAAAATAATTCATTCGACATGTAAGCGACGAAAATAGGCCAAAATTACGAAGTTCAAGGTCTGTATGTAATGAAAATAACGTAGAGATGTTTACGACTGAGGCGGATACCGGAAGGCGTACAGTCCGCATGGAAGCTGTGCGTGCTGCATGGGAAGTGCGGAAGCCTCAAGACTCGTGTACATCCGTCCGCCATTCGTTCGTCCGCGATACGGTAACGCAGATGCCCTGCCTTCCAAAGTTACATCGTTGATGTTTGTCTCAGTTCCTGTGCACGTAATTCATTTGTATCCTCAATCAACTCTCTGGCTAAGAGTGATTAAAATTTAGCTTTCCGTTCTTCTTGGATGAGTTATTCCCTGGAAGTACGAATGACGTAATTTTGTCTTTATCATTTTACGAAGTTACATTTCATAGATTCTTCAGATAATCTCACCGTTTATTGACACATCTCTACAGCACAGTGAGACTAACCGATGCACAGACCAACTCCATTGAAGTGAATAAATGACCCTTTCTGTATAGCAATCAATAATACCCATAGAAGTTCGAGTAAATGGCTCACTACGAGGCCTTTGATCGTCGGAAGGTCAAACTTTACCGTTTCTTTCCGGGAGGAGAATTCGAATCTGATACAGAAAATGAAAATGAATATGACGCCCTGCAAACAAACTCTATCACAATTAAGCAAAGAGACAGTTGTCTTAACGAGGACGAGCGCTGCACATCATGGACGACAGCTTCTGCATCTAACGGTTGAAACATAATTAGGATTACGAGTGACATGAGTGCGTTTCAGTTCTATTCGAATAATACAGTAATTTGTTAGTCTTGGTCATCGCAGACAAATTATCAAACGCAGAGTTTCAAGGAGACCAAAATAAACAAAACCTAGTTAGTACGAATGGAATTTCTTAATTCGAATTTTATTCCTTGAAAAATTAATTCGTATCACAGATTGATTCAGTTAGTAACGTTACTCGAAAGTAAAAAAAGAGACTTCAAACCTTTAAACTGAAAGTTTTGATTTCATGTTCTTCTGTACAACCATTTCAATGAGTCGATCATTATTAAAACTAGTACCATTGTAATACCACATCACGCGTACAAGTCCCGAGACTGTGTCCAGAAACTGAATTCTTCAGCTCAGCTTCTATGGAAATGACCAAAGAGTGAATGGATGGCACAAAAATAAATAATAACAAGCGACAAGAACACATCGTCGTGAGAAACAAAGCAGGGTGTGGCCGAGCAAGTGCATATCGCATGTTTGCTAGTCGCTGCCGCAGCTCCGGTTCCGCCCTCCTGCCCTGCATTGTTTACAAACACCTGTCCGCAGTTCCGGCTCTTGAAATTTCTTTCAAACGAGAAAAGAGATTAAAAGGGAAGACAAGCCGTAATGAAAGCAAAGACACTAAACAGACAGCGACTTCTCACTATCATTACCGCCACTGAGTGGAACATGAGGGTCTGCGCTATCTGAATGAATCACGTTGTGGCTGTTTATATTTTTAAAATTGCCTTAACTTTCCATATTTTAAGAAAAACTCGATCTAATAAGATATTTTAATGCCTCTCGTACTGCGTACCGAGAAAAACTTACGATGTAAAACAATTCGTTCTCGAAATTTATCGAGTATTCCTCAAAACGTGTTTTACGACGTATTTATCAAACCCAAGATATCTTAGTAGCAGAGTACTTGGTAATATGTAACTCCATTTTAATAATGCTCATATATCAGGAGTATTAATGATTGGCCTAAGTGAATTATTAAACTCTGGTAGCAGTTAATATCATAATACATTAGGGGTATTTTAGTACAATCTTTGAATCTATCAATTAAATTGTCTTCACATTCTCGGACTCGTCTTTTAAAGATTTTATAGATGCCCAGCTAGCAGATTATTACATTTTCAAATGTTGTTACTTCAGAGACGTTAAACATAACAAAACAATGTTTTCACTCGCCCCTTCAATGACGTTTTTATACTGAGTCACGACTGGGTGATCCTTGATGACTTCTTAACAAAGACAGTAGCTCACAGGACCGCTCGAGCCGCACTCAAAGGATGCACCAAGTTTCCCACGGCTTTCCTCTGTGCGGAGTCCGGAGACAGAGGATCGTGTGCCAGGTGAACGGAAGGAGTTAGGACTCAGGGCAGTGTTGTGAGCAGCCGTCTTCAACTGGCAGCTTCACATGTTATCCTCTCTGTGAATAGTTAGAGCTACAGCTCCCTAGTATTTATTGAAACATCAAATAAATTCATTCTAGTAATGTACTTTCGACAGATAATTCAAGGAACTTTAGTTTATTTTTCGTAAAAGAATTTTATCGCCCTGGAAACTACAAATAAATGTTGTTACAGAATCGAAAGCGCAAAGTAGTGATAAGTTTCACAAAATTCTTATTATCCTGTCAGTGTTCATACAGAAGTTCAGCTAAAATTTAAGCTCTAATTGATTTCAGTTTTTAATTTACTCTATAGTTGAAAATTTTAAAATTCCATTAGACGCAAGAATTGTAACTCAGGTTTGTTTAAAGACATAAGAATTAATTTATGAAACGAGGAAAGCAGATTTGAGAGTCAATTTGTTCCCAGTGGGTATGCTCCTAGAATAGAATGAAGCTATAGGAACGAACCTTCTGGCCCATTGTTGGGTCGGATAATTACTTCGATAATTATTCGGTTGTTTACCCAAGTCCCATGCCGTATTTCTAGCCGCGTCAACCATGTCGGCAGCGGGATTCGAACCCGGGTCTTCCCGCTCGCAAGCAGATTCGCTCACCAGTCGACCAAGCTGGCTAGTACGTCGTAGTATTGTCATTTAATTATTCAAGTGACCGTTTGTTTGAATGACTTGCAACACAGTTAAGATAGCATGTGTGCAAAGAAAAACGGAGGTGCGTTTCTAGCCACGTACTTGAAATTATCAAATTGAACTACACCTCATGAATGACAGTAACAGTAATCTAGGTTCAATAAAATCTCGTAAACTAAAAATACTGCAACACATGGGAAATATGTAATCAAAATTAACGGGCTGTTAAACTATAATAAGAGTATACTTTATTGTGCTCTTGAAGACTGGTGTTTGGAAGGAGGCACTAATTTAAACGAATGTTGTTGAATTTGTTGTTCAAGCATCTTGTAGACACAGTTAAGCGAAAACAAACCTGAGCTCGAGAATCGCTTATTGCGTCTACCCAATTCTTCATAAGAAGCGAAATTGTACACAAGAACAGTGGACTGGTGCTCGTGTAGCACGGCATCAAGACTTATGATGCCACACAACTGGACGAAAACTAGTTTCTTCATTGAAATTCAGCTCATTTTTGGTATCTCATTAATCTAGGGAAAATACATTTTACTTTGTTAATTATTTTTAGATTGTTCACTTTAAAATCATTATTTTTATTAAAACAATATGTATACTGTTCTGAATGAATCGAAAGTATCAAAGGTTTTCGTTGATGATTCAGTAGATAACACTGGTGTCTACGATACAACCCACGCTATTTCTATCAATACCGTCACACGGTTCATAAATTAAGCTGTAAGCGAAACTATTATTTTAGTAACGAGATAAATTGATATTTCCTGACAGGTATATTTGGAGTCATACAAGAGTCATGCACATCATGCAAAATACCAAAAAGGATCAATAATTCCTAAGTTGTATGAAATGACGATACCGTTGTGCATGTTGATACTCCGTGCTAGTAAAGATAAGATTTGAACTCTGCCTATACTGGCAAACATCTTGCAGGCAAACAACGCGTGATTGCAATACTGAGCTGATACAAGGATTTGACTTTTATTGTGAGCTTCAATCTGAAGAAACAATGAGTGTAGGAAAATGAACTGAGTAAAACTAGCGACAGACATGAAATTACAAAAATATACACCGATTGACTCAATTAGATAGGAATAATGTTTATAATATACGAGGAACCATTTTCTAAATAAACTTGCAGAGGAGGAAAGTTGAAAGTTAATTAGTGAGGAAAATTTAATTTTGTATGTATTAGCCGGCATGAATTTTATGAAACATCGTCAAGTTTCGTATGAGGAAGTAAAAGCGATCGAAGCAGACAAAGACAAGTTGAATGTCGCACACAGTTCAGTGCTCCCTATTGTAGTGCACAACACTAAATTTTGTTCCGCTTATGGGACAATGAGTGGTAAACATAGACTGGCATTGTGAGAATATTTATATAAGGCAGCACTTTACATTTGAGAAAGGAAATACCGATATCATGAACTTCCAAGAAAATTACTTCTGAGGTGTAAGGAGTTAAACTCGTGTCAGATGAATAAAAGTTGTTAATATTTGTATGCAGCAATCAATATAGCACTTCAAATTAGATATTACAGTGAACACATTGCTCTTCAGTTGAGTTAGCAGCAGCCGATTTGAGCGTAAGGCAAAAAGTATTGCATCTGAACAATGGGCTTTCAAAAGTCAGAGAAGGCAACTTTGAACGAACAAGTCCCTTTTGAAGACCTCACGGGTGCGCCAGGAGAAGAAGGCAGTGTGTGCACTCAGCGAGGTAGAATCTCTGTGTCTCTGTGTGTGTGTGTCTCTGTGTATGTGTGTGTGTGTGTGCGCGAGGTTTCCAACTGATTTTTAGCAGTCATCGGGAAACATGCACAATATGACTAAATCAAAGCCTCATGTAACTTGTTTATAATCACGTGAAACCCTAACCCACTCGAATTACCTTCGTAATATAGCCAATACTCTGAGAACGCAATCGTTCAGAAATTCGAAAATCTTGCTAGAGAATTTGAAATGTCGATCTTTTAGATCATGGAAATTACCTAGAGGAAAGAAAACCACGAAAACTGATGTGCTATTTTACATATATGTTATTAGATATGAAAGAAAACATGACGGAGCTAATATTTGAATAAAATTATGTTGTTTTAATTACCGATTTCAGTAAACATTTGATTCAATAAAAAATGCTTACATTCTGCTAAAAAGTGAAACTTTACTATACCTTGAATTTTGAATCTGATTTTGAAGTAATACAGATTTTTAGTTAAAGAGGAAGTTGTATACCAGGACGAAGTTCCAGAGGAAAATACTACACACGGACACAGGTGCTCGACGCTCTCTTCTGTATCGCGCAGAATCGTTCTTCACAATGATTGAAATCGTAGCGATAAAACTCTTGTTCCTCATCTTTCCAATCAAAGGAACCGATCGACTGTACCTGTCTTTCAGCGTTGACTATTGAATGAACAAATGCACAGAGGTTACTACCCGGTACCTGCAAGGATAAGGCGCCTGATGGAGAAGGTTTCATCAAGAATAGGCTTTGTCGGCTTCCGAGTGCTCTGCAAGGAAAGAATAGACTCTATGCACCCATGAATAATGTACACACATCATGCCGGCAGACGTACGCACCTATTTTTAAAATTATGCCCCGCACTTGCTCTGGCTTCTCATGCGAATTCATGTTTCAGTATTTATACGTTTTCATTTCTGACAAGTTGTAACTTAAGTCCTGTTTAATTTTATCCGTTGAAAATAAAAGTTAATACAGGACTGTAATTAATTAAATTGCAATTTTTCTCATAATCCCTACCTCTGACAGACATCTCTGTAAACATATTTTCCAATTTTTGCAGCCCCTGTTATAAAATTGTTTGCTTTAGATATAATGAAGAGTTTTAACTCAGTTTCGGCTTGGTTTTTAAAATGTTTGGCTTATCCATCTGATTTTCCTCGTTTTCGTAATCTAAATAATTACCTAAGGAAAAACCCTACGTTCTACGCAGAGATCAAGTCGAAAGTGACTTGAAACTTCTTCAACTCAAAAGACAAAACATTGTTAAGAAGAGGCATCGGAATGCTAGTGGATATATGGGTACAGATTCTAGATGGAGAGATGGAATTATGGTGACGAGAAAAATTAAACTCATTGCATGTTTAAATCAACGTTAATGTTGACTTGAAAACGAGTAAAACTCATGGCATGACCTGATACATATATGCGAAATGTTTTTCTATCATAAATGAACGGCTGTAAACATGTGTTCTTCATCTATTTCATTCATCGACAATGTAGTAGTAACCAAATTAACATGGAAGAAACCTACTTCACTCGTCATTGTACTCAAATTTATTTCGTTTCATTCTTTAAGTTCAGTAGACAAATAAATGGAAAGGGTTTCAAACTATGCATTTACATAGAAAGCTGCTATTGGTGCACCAGTACTTTTGTTGACTTCGAGCCACCTGATTGGATTCGAATTTTCACGCAGCATTCAATTTCTTCTGTTAGTGACTCAAGGGGCCTGGATATGACCGACCATTAATCATCAAACACATCTCGCGCTCTTACAAGTCTTCACCTCAGTTACGAGGTCGGATGCAGTCGCTGGTTTGATATAGCGTTAAGAATTCGAAACCTGACCCATGTACAGATTGTACTGTGTGATGTATTGGAATGAAGTTAAGTTATATTGTTTTTTAGGAGCAATTCCAGATTGTTAGTAATTCTATGAAATTATCAGAAGTAAGTTATTCTGCAAACTTTTAATGGAAATCAATGCTACACCTGAAACATGGACAACTTTGTCAAATTTTAAACTTCATATAAATGGGCATCTGACTATTTTTGGGCTTCTGACAGTTCAGGGGCTAGCTGAGATAGGAAAAGAGAACAGTTAATCCATGAAGTGATTTCTGCGCTTCATTAAAATACCTCTGGTACAGTTAGTTTAGAGTACTTGAAATAATAACTGATAACTAAAATGTTATCAGAGACCCTTCTAGGTAAGAAACTATACCTAGTGCACTTCACTGCGAAATTCAAAGCCCAATTTCTTGAACACATTGGTAAAGAACTAATAATTTTTTTTGAAGAACTTGTGTTGATTCATGAGACTTAATAGAAGCGTCCTAGCAGGCGGGGCGGGGCGTAGTGCAGTTAGGAGCCGCTACTGGGTGGGACGGTCGAGGTCGAATGGTTCCCACGAAGCGAAACTTTCTGCGCGGCAAATGAATTTAAGAGCATTTTTCATTCGATAATCATTTAGTTGGAGCTAACCAATGAATAACATTGAAATTTTCTACTGTGTATCAGTGCTTTACAGATCCATACAAATTATTGGCTAAATGAGGCTAAAAGTACGATTTCGCTGTACGGAACTTTTAGGTGGTTTTCCTTTCGCCCTGCTGCTCATCCTGCCATGCTCGCGCACGTTTGTAATGAACTTGATAACGTCCAAGAGAACAAACACTGAAGCTTAAATATCAATGACATGTAAGAGTATTAAGATACCTAAAACACTCTAAAATCACACCCATCATTCATACATAAAATAACGAAGCATGCGAGGTGCCTTCTCTCTGTGGTAGAGATAAGTGAACACCCGGCGCGTGGCAGATAGGAGCAGAGTAGTGCGGATAGGAGTGTCTGGCAGTACCCAGCGGTTGGATAATACAGGCTGCTCCGCCGAGCGCTGGTCATTCTACAACTGGCTTTTCTGGTGTGCAGACGTGACAAAGCCCTACTACCTGTTACCAGAGGTTAGCCTCTCTCACTGAGCTCGGAACTGCAGATGGGAGTGAACTCTTCACAACATGGTGTCGTCAATCCATGTGGAACCTGTGTCTCGAAGTGATCAATATAAGCGGGTGATGAAACCTTTGCTTGAACGAAAACGACGTGCAAGAATAAATCGGTGCTTAGATGAATTGAGGGATCTACTTGTGTCGGTGCTCCAAGCTGAAGGAGAAGCAGTGACAAGGTTGGAGAAGGCTGACATTCTTGAGTTAACTGTTCGCCATGTACGACGGTTGAGCCAAAGACGACGCTTAGCTTTACCAACACCAGGCTCGAAACATCAAGAGGACAGAGAAGACGTAGCCAAGTTCCAACAAGGATTTGTTGCCGCTGCACAACAGGTGCAATCATTCTTGATGAGCACAAATTCACTAGAACCATCAGTGTCTTCCCGATTGTTGACTCACCTGACGAGCTGTGCGACATCAATTAGTCCGACACCAGCTCTCGCACCTTCAAATCCCGCTCCAGCACCTGCTTCTACTGTAAACAGTCAAGCTCCAGTTCAAGTCGCTAAACAAATTGTTGCATCTCGGCCTCCCGCAAATTCACCTATGGTGGCAAATCCTGTTAATGCAACGACTGTCAGCCCATCTAATGTTCTCGCTCCATTTCTGTCAACAGGATCACATTCTTTCCAAAAATCACCACCTCCGCCCCCAGTTCGAATCCACCAGTCAGCCACCACCAAATCGCTGCCCACTTATCAACTAAATGTAAAAGCTAATTCGACTCAACATCAGCCACTCATCGATTTAAGTAATCATACAGGGAAATCACAAGTGTGTGCGTTTGGACCGTCCATGTATAGAGAACCCACTTTTCCTGACAGAAAAATTGCTCCCTCTCCCTTCATTGATGTTGTTTCAACTGAGAATGATTCTCCTGACTTCTTGAAGCAAGGCATCAAATCTGAATTTTCTCCTCGGTCTCACCAAGATTCAAGCGCAAATTTGCAACTGCGTACAAAATTTATACCTGACGAGTCCTTGCCAAAAATGCTGCCTCACGTGTTCTCTCCTGGAAGCGAAAACCGATCCGACTCCGAGAGCAGCTGTTCTTCTCCATCACCCCAAGATTTATCAATGAAGAAGAACATTGACGAATCTGGAAGTTCTTGGCGTCCGTGGTGACGAACTAAAATAATGTGTATACGAATGTCAGTGTTTATATGTTTTCATCAATGTTTCTGTTATATTTGACTGTGATATTGTTACCTTTTTGTCGTATTAATATTAGCATAGAAAAGAAAATGGAATTTAAATAGTGCTTGAAAGGAAAATATTTAACTCTGTCCGTGTGTTCGTAAGGTACTTGTGGGTTATCTGTCACCACTTTTAATTTACGGTTTTATTTTGATGTTAAGGTTAGGTTTGCTCCAGTGCCTCCAGTATAAAAGGATTGTTGTTTCGTGACAAATATATAACATTTCAGAAGTAAAAGCTGTATTTTTTACCCTCTAGTAAACCCAAAAAAGTGGCGACAAACAACCCTCGAGTACCGTTGTTAAATTTGTAAGATCTTAGCTGCAGTTTCAGGAAGTCGTTTTATAGCATTCTGCTTCAACTGTTTCATTAATTTTTCTGATCACTAGATCTCTTTCTAATGTTTTTTCGTAAATGGCCCAGTTAGAAACCTTTGAATGAGAAGTAGTTATCTGAACTGTTTGACACTCCAGACTCTACCTTTATACCTAAGACCCTATTGACAGTTCCCGATAGTAAAAATTTAATGTTGAGTATGAATTATGAAATAAATTTCATTTGTTCCCTTTCAAGGCTTCATGTACCAATATGGTTCATTCAAAGTTGTTTTCCTGGGAAGCAGTGTTGGTTTTCATGTAGTATGTTATTCGCCTAGGAAGCAGTGTTGGTTTTCATGTAGTATGTTATTCGCCTAGGAAGCAGTGTTGGTTTTCATGTAGTACGTTATTCACTGTATAAGTTGTGAGGAAAATTGTGCGATGTTTCTACGCATTGTTTTAACTATTTGCAATGCACTTTATTTCATTACTAATAGGAGCATTAGCATGTAAATTTTGAATCTTGTACAAATGTGTATCATCTAAATGACGTACAGGAATTTGAGGTTCGTCAAATTTAGTATGTGTAGCTTTGTTCTGTGATTAAAAGAAAAGACAAACATTTTTTGTGTCTCTTTACCCCCCAAGAGCTAAGAGGTTCTCACCACAAACGTGGCTCGTAGGAATTTGCGAGCGAATTTCTAAATTATCATAGAAAGCTGATATAAAGGGAAATGAACATAATCTAGAAAGTTAATTAATTTTGGGTTCTAAAGTTCGCACGATAACAAAGTCGAACACTTTAAAACCATTTCTCTGCAAAATTTTGAACTGTTTTCCAGCTCAATAATAGCCAAGACAATCCACAGGGCTCAACAACATAACTTCCTTTTTTTTAAATGAACCTTAAAAACAAGAAGTTACGTTCCCGCACCGTGTAGTTCACAAATAATTACCGACGATATCGAATCCTCTTGAGAAATTTCCAAAGAGTTTCATTTTACTTGAATGAATGAAACTCAGCGCTAAAGTCCTTTACATCATACCAAGATTATTTAACTGTTTCCATTGTTATTTCAAAGCACCATCTGCAATTGAATTAAAGGTTTATTTCACTATTTTTGGAAGGCTCAGAAGCCACGTAGATCGCCTAAATCATCTCAAAGCTCACGATCGAAAGTTCGTCACTAGCAGGTTCACTAATTTTTTCGAGCTAGAGTCCTAAGTTAACTCGTGGATCTCAGCGTGAGCTATGCGTGTGCGCACAAATATACATGTTCATGAGAACCTGATACGGAGCGTATAGGAAATACATAAAAATCTACGGGCAAATATAACCGTGATTCACGAACACAGATAAAAATATAACTATTCATGTGAATTTAGCAACTATGAGTAGTTGTACAAAATCCTTCATTTGTCTTCAAGTAATGTGTCAATACCGTATTTTAAAAATTAATTTAGGCTTGTTATACTCCTTCAACTAACAAGGTATTGAAAGCTTAAAAATAATCCCTTCGTAATTATTGTACATTTCCAACGTAATCTATAGGCAACATAATTCCATTAGCAAAACAAGATTGAGTGAAGGTCATTCATCGAAAAAATTAATGGTCTCGCAGAGGCCAACTAATCAGCTTTTCCGGAAAGTATAGGTACAATCGAACAGGTCTTTTTCCATGGAATTCCTATTCGACATACTTCCTAAGCCCAGACAAACAAGACAAGATTTGATAAGGAACTCGGCTATTTATTTTTAAATCATGAATATTTTTTATTGTTTAATGTCACTATAGTAAAGAAATTGAATTCTGCAGCTTCAAAATACCATTATCTAGGGCTGCTAGGCGATGAGCTCCTCCTGCATGGTATGGCAGAACCGTATCTCAAGGAATACACACGATTAACGAGCTTCTTCCAAGGAGGATGTACTAATTAAATCTGTCCTTGTTAGCTCACCTACGGAACGTGACATTCCATAATTGTACACCCACGCTACCTGCCCTGCATGTTCAGCAACATCGTTTCAGACTTTGTAGTAGGGTTTAGTTTTAGCGTTAGCCTTTTTTTCATTTGCCCATCTTGGTTTAAGTAAAGTAAACATGTTTTTTAGAGCACTCCTGTTCGATCAACATCTCCTCTATTCAGACTCTTTTCATACATTGCAGTGCGAGATGAACTTAACTTGTTTGAAAGGAGTTGTTCGACAATCTGGTCGAAATTCATTGGTGTGAATGTAAAAAATAAATAAAACCTATCTGAAGTGAAATCAGGATGATATAAATTTCAGGGAAAAAAGTATTTGCAGGATTTTATCAGCCCTTTGAACTCATGACTACAAAGGAAATTCCTTAAAAATTAAAGCTTATAACTCATGGACGCAAAACATGTAATACTTGATGACTCAGAGATACCTACAAATTTATGTTTGTTCGCCGAAATAGCAAAGCATCACTTTTGTCGTTTGTTGTGAGCTATCGAGTAAACACGTTGACTCCAAAGTGGTACGTATGTGGACCACTTAAGTTTGGTTCTGTAATTTTGTCAGATCCTTCTAGTGACTATGCGTACAAAGTGAAGATTTACACCGGTCAGGCAATCGGAGGCAACGTGTTAAATATGAATTTACGAGCACGTGTAAAAAGTATATCACAGCACAAAAGTCTGAATATGGAGGTAAAAATAGCAATTGGACTTAGATATTCTTCAGCGAGCGGCTCATCTCAAAAGCTAGATAAGTCGACTAAAAATCAAAGAGCAAATCCAATCATACGCGATACAGACACTTCGTCATAGATACAGATATCTATGACTTTGATGAAGCGTCATTTTCGCAGTATTTCACGCATGACGTGTGCTAAACTCACCTAACTCAGTCCAAATGGTGGGAGCACAAAGTAAAAATATAATATGACTTAACACGTTTCCTGCGATTGCCTGGCCTGTGCAAATCTTTACTTTGTACACATAGTCCTTAGAAAGCTTTGAAAAAATTACAGAACCTAACCTGAGTGACCCACCGGTGGGTCACTTCGCAGGAAATGTGTTAAGGAGTGTTTTGACAACAGTGCAACGAACTTTATTATCACCAAGCCGAATTTAGGTTCGAAAAATCTGTCGGATATTGCATTCCAAATTAAGTCGAACGTCATATCAACGCTTACTCCAAACGCATTACGAGCACGAGATTTGTTACTTCTGCATAAGCTTAAAGCATGGATATTGTCCTCTGTGCCAGCCACTTTGAAAACAGTTGTGCCCCTATACTAAACTTTCTGTTCTTAACTTGTTTGTGTTATTTTAGATTGTATCAAAAAGTTCGTTAGCGTAGGCAGCATCCATTCAACTCTGAAGACGTCGCGCTGATTATGTATCCTCGATACCAAGTCAGAGAGCTACCAAACTATTCACTAAAGAGTTTCCGTTGAAATTCCACGTTTTAGATTTGACTAATGTGAAATTATTATGAAGACGAATGTATGAAATATTTGCGACAAGGTTTGTATTTTAAATGAATATTTTTCATAAATATATACTGAACTTCCATTCTATATCTTACCTACCGATAACATGGCCTAGATAATACCCGTGGAAATAATACGGTTTAAAAGTAATAAAATAAAGGATCTATGAAATTTAACACATTTTTCACTCTTTTCATAGGATGCATGTATACCCTATCGAGTTTTCTTCTATCTAAATCCTTAAGAGCGTAACAGAGACATACCAACCAACTCTGTATTATTACATACCTATATAGTGGGATGATAATAGAAGGAAGAGGTCTCACGTGGCAGAAGAAGGATAATAAATCAAAATTGAGCCTAAACCCACGTCGACCCTGTCAAAAACTGACGCAGGAATCTCCTCAGGAGTCCGTCATTAATACTGATTTATTATTGCACCTACCTACGCTAGTTTCTCACACCTGCTCATGTATCTGTCACTTAAATAATTTATTGTCTTTGTTGTAGCTGTCTGTACCTTATATACTTTCAAATGAAGTAATGTTCGCACGATTTAGGACTAATAACAGCACGCTTCACGACTAGCACGATGGTTATAGTATTGAAAATGTAATGCAGTCAATACCTCAATTGTGTACAATTCACTCCGCTGTCAAAAGAAACAAAAATCATTAATACAGGCCCATGTTACGAAGAAATTAATTTAAACGTGATTTAAAGGCCAAGAAAAGTACAGAATCAAGCGTGATGAGAATTAATCCAGGTATTAAACGTATTAAGGAACTTTACTTCGTATAAAGTGAAAGATGGGTACAATTATTACTAATTTAAAAACTTGTCCAAATTATTTTATTATCTTAGGCAAGGCTCTGTCCTGAAATAGCCACGGTATTAAATGCCTCGCAATAGCATATCACATATCAGGATATTCAACAGTACGAGTACATTTTGCTTTCAGTAAATATAACCTAGATCGAAGGTTCTGTGTTCGAACTTCACTAGGAGCTCTGCTGGCTATATATATCGAGTTGATGTACCAACGATATTTCGGTAAGAAAACCTGTAGCTCTGAATTTTGTAAAGAAACCTCAAAAGCAGCCTAAGAGGCGAAGACTGCCTAAGGCAGGGAAAATAAGAGGCCTCTAACGTGAACGTCCGTAAGCTTATCGAACTTCTGGAGCTGTCGGTTCTGAAAAGTAAGGAGCTCTTAAAAACTGAGGACCCTGGAGAGAAGAGCCTCGAAAATAGGAAAGAAACCCAAAAACAGGAGTCGTTCAAACCTGTTCTTAAATTTACGAGTCATTAGAGAGACAAAATTCAAAGATGCTATCCAAGGACAAGATAATCACCAAGAATTGGAGACTTCTAAAGTTAAGGTGAGGATATAGTTTTCCCATGATATTCCTATTTTGAAATGTTTTTATTTTCGGACCATACACACTCAAATCTTTTCTGGCGACAGTCAAAGTCAAAAAGGTAAACCACAACACGTTTGAGTGCTTTACTTTATGGACAATTTTTGTTTGGGATTGTCATTAATTTTTTGTCGTAAACCGACCACAACCACACTAGCTGTCAGCACCTGGTCAGCACCTGACTGCAGGTCCTCGTCTACCTGTTACCAAAACTCATTCTCGGTCTGGCGTCCGTAGAGGCCTAAGGACAAGCGCCTGCACCACAGCGCTTGATTTACTGGCGCAGGATATGCTCTTCTACGTACACCATACTCACACCAAAGTTTTCTAACATTCGTGCAAACTGAAAACTTATTTTATTCTTATTTCTTAAATCTATGATTGTATAAATTCGATACTCTTATACTTTGAATTGAAATAGTAGTTGAAAGAACTTAAATGATATAAGAACACTCATTGCAGACTCCGTTGATTAGACTAAGGCAATAGACTATGCAACATATGACTTGCATCCGCAAGTATTTGTAGCAAACTCATACCTCATAATGCAGTTATAAACAAGGGAAAACTGACAGTCTGCATGTGCCCAAAAATGAGTTCACACTTTACTAAGAAAAAATTAGGTAGACTGTCTACATTATTTCACGTTAAAACTTTATTGAAATTCAAGAATTAAAATTGTCTAGAGTGGAGTAAAACATTATGAAACATAGTTTTTAATTCATTCACAAAAATTCGTTCCTTCTTTCACTGTTATAGAATTAGCTCTGTGATTGAACTGCCTCCTCAGTCAGAATTCAATGAATTTGAATTTTGTACTGGAAGTCATTTACAAGAGCACATCCTCACCATTTGAGGTGGTCGTGCAGCAAAAGTGCGGCCATGCTGAAGCCATTCGAAATTAATGATATGCGCCTAATTACTGCTACGTGATCTGGCACGGTTAGAAGCAAGCGATAATGCTTCTAAGTAGTGCAGTTCAGCTGAACATATCACTGGTAACCAATATAACTGAGACCCTAGCTTCTAAGCTTAATATTAAAAATTTTGACTCAGTTTAAAAGGAACATCAATGGATTTTTCGAGCTTAGAGTTTAGTCATCTCAGCTCGTCGCGCAGTAGAGTAGCTAAGATTTTTTAGCGGAAGGAGTTTCTTCAACATTCATCGTACATTCATTTCTATTACACGTAATATTTTTTGCTTCATACCACATGTTTTCGGTGACATCCCCTCCGTTGGCTGCTCCACTGTGCATTACAAGTGGTGTAAGCGATGACCGCTACATAAATGACAGAGACAGAAAACAACAAGGGTTTGAGGTCTGACTTGCAACATCTCAAAATACTATAATAAAACACATCTCATCAGTACCAGCACAAGCCGAAACTTTTTGGTGTTTATCTGTGTGCTATAAATTTCGAAGTATGAGAAACGTGATCTACAACATCCACTCCTATAGACAAGGACACTGTAGACTACCTCAAAAAACATCCAAATGGAGCTTTTGTAGTTCAACGCATCATACTGATGTCTGCTTGTTTCCCAACTGGTCTTAGTGTTTGCCCAGCAAAAAAGTAGTCATCAATATTGCCATATTCATTTCAAAATTAATATTTTTGGGAATTAGGAATATCCTACATGTATAGGTTGCGGCAACATAGATTCCTTTTCTCAAAGGAAGCTCCTTTAAAAAAAAAAGGAAGCTGTGTTGCTGCACCCTCTTATAATGAAAGTTGGTGTATTACTTAATGTAAGATGTATATTTGTGACGCTTTCAAAACTACAACTTATTTCAGTCAAAATCTGGAATTCAGTGAGTGCAACTACAAAAATGAGAACCACGAAACAAACTTTATCTCCGACGTAGTATATAGTACTTGTATTGTCATCTAGTTTCAAATTCGTAATGCTTTCTTAATTAAGACTACTGAAGCGACATAGCACTGCAGTAATGCGGCTGTTCATAGCAATGGAGCTTCAGTCAGGATGAGAATGGTCTCAGCGCTTGGAGGCCCTGTGTGGCATCATTCTGCATCAGCACCATAGAACGTGCGACACTCCAGTCAAGACGTGGACAGGTAGAAGAGTGAGGGGGGAAGGGGGTGTATGGGGGGAGATCTTTGTTTCTTCCCATCCAAAGTACGGCCAGGACTGACGGTAGCTTCAGTTATAGTGTATGCATATCATTGATAGATTTATAATATAGGAGTATGTTATGCAGATCTGCTCAAAAAGAGGCTTTCGGAGTCGTTACTCATGATAGAAACGTTCACAAGTTTCAGATAAATCAGGCTTCACCTTCATCAATAATGAATTTCGCTCATCTGTTTTTTATGCCATATATTATGTGTTTTACGATGGTTTACATTTGGTAACAGTTAATGAAAATAACCGATTTCGTTTAAGCAGGAAAAATGAACGCATCGCATTCATATTGATTAACTTGCTTGGAAACAATATTTTCAATCAACACTAATTGAATTTTTCTCTTTTTTTGCGTTAAGAATTTTGTAAATCACAGTGAATTTTTCTCATTGATGTTAAACGGGAAATCATCCCGCTGCCCATACGTGGACTGCTGATTTGGTGTGTCGTCCCACCATAGCGCGTCCCCACTCAAACTCCCGCTAGGAAAAAGAGTCAAATCTAAAAATAATCAACAAAAGAAACCTTGGTATAAAATTCAAAACTATATTATTAAGTTTAGTCAGATATTTAAATAAATTCAAACATTGAGAGCCTAGAGAAGAGCACCAATTTATTCAAATAATCAGGGGAAAACACCTATCAATCATGTAAATGGAATATAAATAAACTCTGAATATGAAATTATAAATTATGGTGTCACCAAATGATCTTAACTCTTCCTATTTTATCAGGCTGAGTAGAAAAACTATAGATTCATTTGGAATAGTCAGTGCCTACACACAACAACATTTGATTTAATCTCACGGTTCAGTGAAATGAAGCAGTCCCGTGCCAGAGCTTCTCGCAAGGTGCGTCAAGGTCTCTGGCGGAGCCCGAGGGTTCTCAGTGTTGAGTCTTCAGGTTTAGCCTGAAGTCAGGTCGTTCCAGTCAGTACCACACTAATGATCCTTAGAATTTGGATAGCAAACGACCTCTTTATCTAGGTGAGTTCGAGTATCAACCGTCCTAATAACTATGATGGGTGATGTACACCCACACCTGCGACTGCTTCACTGCTCTCAAAAGTCTTTTATGTTATGGATTCCTTCTAATTTGGCAGGCTTGATGATGAGAATTTTCCCTAATACTATGGAGAAGGTCTCTCAACCTCGGATCCGGTTTCTAGCATCCTGGAACTTTCTTCAGAGTAGAAATTAAAAAACTTGGACACTTAGTCAGGGGCAAAAAAGTGCAATGCATGTCGGTTATTAAAGTATCCTCATCAAAGTTTAAAATTAATTATTTTAAAATTACGCCGAGCAATGCAAAGTTCACAAAAAGATGTCTTAGAAGTATAAAAGAAAGTTATTATTTTCACAATTTTTATAATGTATTGTTACTTTAAATGACTATCAAAATAGGAACCGTTTTAGTTTACAAGTTAGCAATTATAGTTCAAAAGTAAGACAAGTAAATTACACGAGTGGGAAATACAAATGCAAGGGTGGCCAGTATACCACCTGCGTCGCAGGGGCCGGAAGCTGCGCGCTACAGAAGACGTTCTTGCGGTCACACTTGAAATGCGACCACTTCAACACCACGCAAACTACACGCTCCAAAACAATGAGCAGCCACTCTAAAAACCGTTGAAAGCTCATCAAAGAACCTCCTCTGAGCAAAGGAAGTGCACCGATAGATCAGGTAGTCGTTGGGTTTTGTCGTAAAAGAGGAACCGTATGTATTAGATCTCTTGTAGATATTTTAGGACTGTTTCGTATGATATATTTACATATTATATGACACGTCGTTTCCTTGCTGTTAACACGTTGACTCCGAAGTGGTACGTATGTGTACCACTTAGGTTAGGTTCTGTAATTTTTTCAGATCCTTCTAGTGACTATGCGTACAAAGTGAAGTTTTACACCAATCAGGCAATCGGAATCAACGTGTTAAAGGATGATCAACATTTCAAAAGATTGCACGAGAGCAGACCCAGAGCCTCTCTTTCGTGCTTTTAACTAAGTTTTTTGAAAAGTAAAGGGACAGCTCAAGTAGCGTGTCGGAATCTGATGCATTGCTGAATTAACTCGACATTGACAGCACAAGTGTAGAAAGTTTAAAAGGCAAATGATATAAAATAGATGGCTTTATAGTTACTCATTGGAATGTGAATTATTGCATAGCCTAGTAGCCATGCCATAGCTCACTGATGTCGAGTTCATGTGCTCTTATTAACTCAGGTGGCACTAGAACGGTCACAAATTGCAGGCTAGGAGATGTGCTAAAAGGAATAAGTAGGGTAGTGTGGGGGCAAGTCGTACATGGGGGCGACCCGTACAGTCGCGATTGACAAAAAACAAATGGCGGTATGATGACGTCACGCACGCTGAGGATGAAGAAGATCCATCCAAACAGTCCGCCATATTTGTTGACGGCGCTGCTCCGCCGCTGTTCGTG
>VCRD01000800.1:106262-161998 GCA_006783055.1 Trinorchestia longiramus | reverse complement strand
AAAAAATACTATCTTAACTAGGAAAGCCACTTGGGTGGATGCCATAGTTAACACAATATTTGAAGTTGATTTTGTACCCATTGCAGTTGCTCTGACATCGAAACCTGAATTTTGGCAAATATAATGCCACTAGTAGTACGACTTGCCCCCACATCACCCTACTCGAATTTCAACAGGTAGAAGTTGTAGACGTACATAGAATAATTATTTTTACCAGCATATGCCGTTCATAAAATTTATCAGTTTAACCGTACTGTAGATAAAAATTATTTCTTGGAGATATTGCCGTCAACGTTTCGTAGCTTTGATGCATTTCTGAGTGCTCTAACGTAACAAGTAGCTCCTCACATCAACGACTTGTTCAGTCATCTCGAACAAAGATGCTTTACATCCTCTAACGAGGCTCATCTCGACTCCTTTTCAAGGAAATTTTAGCTACGTCAATTACCACCATTGAGCTGCCAACCTGTCGAAGAGAAAGAACTTCCCAGGGCCTGCGCAAGTTTTACTTCATTAAAGTTAAAAAAACAATTGGCTCCACAGACCGTGCATGCAAACCTCAAAGGTTTTGCTGCTCGCAAAGAATTAGGCTTCGGCCCCCAAAGAAGCGCAATCCAGAAATGGCTTGGTCACGGGCTTGTGGTGGTCCAGTGAAAAAGTAGCCGGGTCTCCATCTCATCATTCACCTTCTGGTCGTACTAGGGTTTTGTACGGTAAGTGTTTTTACACACAGTGGAGCAAATCAAGTTCATTCAAGTTCTTCAATTAAGGGAAAATTCTTCTTTTGGAGTTGGTTTCTGAATGAGTTCGTAAAGAGGCCGCAGTTTTTCAGTTACTTCTCTGCGTGTGAAAAATAGTCACCCACCCGTTTAACTTTGCCCTCGCAGACTTCTGAACAGTTTAAATTTATTTTCATGCAAATAGAATTGGACTCTGAGTTATTGAAACTCATTAAAGGGCACAATTTTCTCGGATATGAATACATTCATTTAAGAACATGAATACAATTGCAATATTTGGTCTACGCTTTAGTTTTCATGTTTATTTTGTGTTCCCGCTTGCAAATTGGAGTACATATTGACAGAGCAATAACTCACTCTCATGAAAAATCCTGTACGCACGTAAACTTTTATTGAAAACAAATAACTTTTTTGTGCAGAATATCCTCTGTACAGAGAAAGTTTGTGAAGTAAACTACGCTGCTTTATACAGCCAACTGCAGCTTCCATCTTGCCATCCTCTCGTTGCAGTTAGTACTAGAACTTGCCACTTGGCGGGACCTATTTCCGGTTAGTACTAAAACTCCCCACCTGTCGTCATATATTTCCAGCTAGTAACAGAACTTACCACCTCCCGTTACGTATGTATTCCCCTTTAGTACTGGAACTGGCCACCTGCCGTTACATACTTCCATTCAGTATTGGAACTTGCCATCTATTTTTACATATTCCCCTTCCTGCAGTCGAATACTACGAATAGCTATAAAATACACTTCCATCCCTTGAAATAAGTAACATGGAAGTGCATAAATAGTATTCGAGTTCATAAAATACGAAGTCGGCAATATTGCATGAGTTGCTTGTGCCTCTTTGTGGGTTACCGCTTTCAATAATTAATAGTTCACAAGCGTACGTATGTTTTACTGAGCACAACATACTCGTATGGGCTAATTTTGCGGTAGCAAAACGGTAAATGATATTTATTGCATATGTTATTTATCGACTTGAATGTGTGAAGAAATTGAACAGAAAATACAAAATGGGGTTATGCTTTAATATTTCACCCTAAAATATCGAAGTGCATGCCTGTAGTAGCTGTTGTGTTGTTTTTCACTTTGTATCCACGTGGCAGTCCACACCCTTGAGCGAAATGAGCTCATGAGTGCAGGCACAGAGCAGCCATGAGCACTACAACGCTCAGCGAGCCGCTCGTCTTACTTCTGCTGCACTCAGAGCACAGTGCACTTGTTCAAGTGAAATCAGTCAACTGAAACCAAAGTTTTAGCCCTGCAAATTACATACGCTACAGATTAGTTATTTTTAAACCCTGTATTGTCGTGATTTTGATTTTTGGGTTCAAGAACATCCGTAAACATGGCAGTGCATGCAGAAAATAGGTCATTCATAAATTTTACACTGGAACACGATTTAGCAGATTACAGTACTCTGTAAAAATTATCACTCGTTACAACTTGTATTGAATATTTTAGATTTAGCTCGTTTGTTACTTTCCTGAATAATCCAAACATATTATGTAATTGGCGTACTGTATCCACAATGAGGATTTACTCGATGCTGTGAATACAACTTAACAATATCACTGATTTTGTAATCCTAACCCCTGTATGATTATATTCTGAACATAGCAAAAAGTAAGTACATTTCAAGAAGATTTCTTAATGCTTGTTTGATGGACTAGTAGTAGGATATGCATTTGCAGCGACTGTAAACAAAAATTTAGTACAAAATAATTGGTTACGATGAGGAGGGGTGGACAGGGCGGTCGCTCGCCCCTGAAGCTGCGCTGGTTGCGGTGTTCATTACAGCGACCACCGCTCACCCGAGTGTGGTTCCGAACCGTGGTCCTGTGGTCGCTGGTTCTCGGCATGGGAACCTACGGGTGGCCACCACAAACCAAACTTTTTTACGTTCAACAGTTTGTCTAAGTCGCAGCATACTCAAAATTGGCGTACGCCACTCCCCTAGTTACGATTAACATTTAATTTTAGGACTCAGCACTGTAGGTCCAGCCAAACCTTTCATTACATTTTATGAAATTCATGTTCTGTTAATTGATTCATTGAACTGAATGAAATTATGCAACAACATTTCTTTTCGTACTCTTTGAGCTACGGCATCACAGCTCTGCCAACTCTTTTTTGGGTTTTTGTTTATGTATTAGTTGACTCTATGCAACGCATCATACAAGCACTTATATGCATATGGCAAAGTTTCAGAACATGTTCCTCATCGCTCATAAAATTCTTCTACCTCGTGAAGTAGCGCACGCAAATGACAAAAGACGGCATTCAAATATTATTACTGTTTAAGAGGGTAGGTCCAAAGATGAAAATAAATTACTAGATGCCACTACTCCAAACATAAACGTTTTCTCGAAAGTAGAACGTCAATGAACGGGGATAATTCCTGGTTTGATTGGCAGATTTTTTAAATAACTTTCATACCAGCAATTTTTGCGAGAACTGATTCATTCATAACATAACGTAGTACATTTTGAATCACAAGCCTTCAGCACTCTTCGTGGCAGCGAAGCAGGCAAACCCGTAGCGCTGCATGAAATAATAGTTACACTATGAAGCAAGCCACTGGCCACACTATACGATAATGATGCCAGCTAGTGTGCCACTGGCCACACTATACGATAATGATGCCAGCTAGTGTGCCACTGACCACACTATACGATAATGATACCAGCTAGTGCGCTACTGGCCACACTATACGGTAATGATGCCAGCTAGTGCGCCACTGGCCACACTATACAATAATGATGCCAGCTAGTGTGCCACGGGCCACATTATACGATAATGATGCCAGCTAGTGCGCCACGGGCCACACTATACGATAATGATGCCAGCTAGTGCGCTACTGGCCACACTATACGATAATGATGCCAGCTAGTGCGCCACTGGCCACACTATACGATAATGATGCCAGCTAGTGCGCCACTGGCCACACTATACGATAATTATGCCACCAAACAGGCCACCGCTCCTCACCTCATATCGTCTTACCAGCAGCGGGTGCCCGCACGCATTCCCAAGAAAGTCCTCCTCTGCGCGTCTGACGGTGTTTAGGAGATCAAGTGACTCTTGTTGTGGTGGGAAAATAGCTCTCTTGAGAGTTTTAAGATGAAATTTCTTCATTTTAAAATTATTTAACTCATAGTGTCAGTCCACTGCATTTCTCGCATCTATTTATTGGTTTCATCTGTACAGAATTTCTAGTATAATTTTCTTCGAATATGTGACTCCTTTTTTCCTTTTGTTCTTATCATTCTATGGTTTACTATTTTTGTTGCTTTCCTACAACACTCTTGGAAATCACACACATGCGAATTGCAACTGAGAATCAGTACAAAAACTTCTGCCTCGATACCTGAGCAACCCTTTTAACACAGTTTTTAACTCCATACCATGATGTGCACCGCATGATACAATGATAATACACCAGAGAAACTATCATTTCAGCAGGTAAGACATGTTTGAAAAACATGCTTTCGAATTTTTGGCACAACTGACACATGCCTCTGTGCTTACGAGTAGTGCATCTTTTGATTAGCCTATAAAGAAGGATTTTCTACGGAACACAAAGGTAAGAAATGATTAGTGCGACTAAAACAGCATGTGCACGAGAAGAGGACTCTGACTTCAAGACTTAACGTAGCTTCAAGAGGTAATTTGCAGAAAAATTAGTTCATAAGTTAATTTCATGTAGCTACCAAAGCCTTAAAATATTTCCGTTATTTTAGTTCTTCCTTTTGGATCATACTATTGTCATTAATATTTTGCACTGTTTTCATGCTTGGAAATATGTGTTTAAAATTATACATCTAAGTTTCTTACAATATTCGCATATCAAGTGACCCCTAACAAATAAAATAAACAACATGTTCACTCTAGTCGTTGCTTTTTCCGTGATGATCTTCAGTGTATCCTATTGAGCGGCTACAGAGAACAAGATAGCTTCAATAAGGTCATAGATTGTGAGCCTGAGAGAACAAGTACAAGACCTAAAGGCTACCTGACTAAAGCTCTCCTGTGTCACAAATTTCAAAATTTATTCAAATTAGGATTCATGTTTTGTTTATCGAAAATAAATTATTCTTTGGATAGAAAGTCGTTAAATAAATATGACGCAATTTTCACCTCCAGATGTAACTTCACAAGTTTTGGTATGAGGCTAGATCGACAGCCCTGCGGCGCGCTCTGCGTGAGAACAGTTCTTAAACAACCTGTAAAAAGTAAGATAAAAAGCAACGTGGCTTGTGACCTGAATTTCCCAGCCGGGCAGATAATGTGCATCGCAGAGCTGTCATCAGTTATTCACTCTCCAACGCAGCATTTCTTACTGCTGGAGGGGACGGGGCGTGCAATCAATCGTTATGGAAGTGCTGCACGCGTCGTTCCTGACACAAGGTTCATATTTATGATGATTCTTTTAGAGTGAGGGAAAAGGTGCAAAATAAGCATTTAAATCGTTATTGAATGTATTTCAAGTACAGTAAATCATGTATATGACACCAATAATCATTTTATACTATATCAACTGGAATCAACACCGAAACTTTTAGAAAATTTTATTCAAATTTTCTATTTCACTTTTGGTGCACAACAAATTACAATGTCTTCATCACTTTCCAAGGAGGTAATCGGTATAAGAAATTTTCTGAAATGCGATAAAATAGCAGTATAATGTTTACTTTAGAGCTCAGAGTGACGTAAACTTTCACTATCATATTAGTTGCACCGTCATAAAAGTTACTTTCTAGATCCAAGTCTGACGTGCAGATATGATTATTCCTAGTGTATTAGGCGACAAGTAATTATTATGTTTACTGTTTCAAATTCCCTTACTTGAATAAAATAGCCCTTTAATACAAACGAATTGGTTTCCTATTCTGTATACATTTCTGAACAGGAAGGTTGTAGGTGGATGGTTTTCATTGAAGTGTATGGGCAGGAATACCGGGCTAAGGTAAGCTTCCTTCCGCTGGAGTACATGTGCTGCAAGACTGCATCGCCCGCCACCTCAGGAACGTGAGCTCATAATGCGGAGGAAGAGGCAGCAGGGCCAGCTGTCAGCAGTCATCAAAAACTTGCCCCAACTCGTGTGGGCAATGGTAATGTTGAGTAATCCTAACTAGAATAGAAAAGACGCAAAAAAGGCGTGATGTTACCCGGGCATGTGGTGTCAGAGGAAACGAGCTGCCCGTCGCTCACAACGTCGCTGCTGCGTTGGACTGTGAGAGCGTCAACCCACAGGCCTTTGATTCTTGAACAGTGCATGGGACGCACTATGATAACTTTTTGTAACACTTAGGCTTATGAATATGCAAATAGCGTTGCCTTATTGTATGGAAGTAATTCAAGAAATGTGTATTTGCAGAAATCAACAGTTTTTTCATGATGGAGCAAGACTAAATCAAAATCATATTCTAACTCAGTAAAACACGCTCTGTATTATTAGCAGTTATGGGCACAATTGTATCTTTTGTTTAAATGTTTTAAGTGTTGTAAATGCTTTCAGCTTCATGTTTAAATCTTTCAGAAGGAGGCAACATGAAAAATCAGAATCAAATCAGTTTTGAAATTATGAAGTTGAGAGAAGATATAAGTGAAGCTTATTGATAATAAGATGAACATTTACAGAATCGTTTTGAAGATTATTTGGACCATCTGAGTTAATATTAGAGTAAACACCCGTTTAATTCCCAAACAGAATACCTAATAAATTAATTCACTTATCTCTACTGTGTACAGTACGAAGGTGTTAGATTTATTAACCATTCAGTGAACTAGACAAACATGAATCCTTCCTTTGAAGAATTTATTCACTGGCATTATTAAAAGATATATGAATTAAACAACGAACTTCAATTTTTGTTATTCAAACCGGTCGCCTCGTCGATAAACATCAATTTTGTACGCAAAGAGCTACAGTATTTCTGCGATATAGAATGTATCGAATAAAATTATAAATTCATAGAAGTAACATGCATCAGTACTAGACCTGGTGACAAGTTGATCCTTACTTATAATTAATGGTAAACATATCAACAATTGATGGTTTGATCCACTTGATAACAGTTCGCTATGAATATTACGATGATTATATTTGACTCATGTAATTACCAACGCTACATTGAAGGCATTCTGAAGATGTCTGAACAGTTTTCAGAACCACTGAAAACACGTACAGTAAGTCGCTACAGAGCGTGCACCCTCAACGCACCACGTGTCACAAAGTCGGGTGGTTTTTCGTCGTCAAATTTTCACAAAACATAGATTGAAGAAATCAGGAATAAATCTTACATGAAAGTCGAGTGTTAACATCGTTGTTTCCTTTTGATCAATGGGGATCCAGAAAACTTAAAAATAAACTTTCAAAAATAAAATTATTAATTTTTATGCACTTTATAATTAAACTGCAATTACTCTGATTCACAAGAATTTTTGCATTCGTCGTATGCACATAGAAAATTGTTAAGAAAAGTAAGAAAACTCTGCTTATTCCTCCTAGTTTACAAGCCTTGAAAACGAATTGGAGATATTCCCCACACAATAGCAGAGCTAGTGTTGTAAATATGACTATAAATAGATAATTCAGACACTAGTAATTAGTTACTGTTTCACATTAATTTCATAAATAAAGTAGCCTTTTAATTTGAATTCAATGCAAATAAGTGCCATACATCCAGACCCCTCTGGTCAGAGAGTGGCCTGAAGACGGGTACCTAACACCATGCAGCTCTTGCTGGTTTATCCTCGTTGTGTCGTAGTGGTGTTATTCTTTCTCATCGTGAGACATCTCGAAAAGGCGGCAAGGTGCGAGACCTGGGTACGCCGAGCCTGTGCTAGTGCCGAGTTGTGTTCTGCAAGTCTGGAAGTCTTCAACTTACTCCCTTAGCGTTTTTAAAAGTACCGCTCTGTCTCCCGGCCCTGTGGCGCTTAATGATAGCAAATAACACAATAAAGGGTGGAAAAATAGGATACTATTCTCACTGAATAAATTGTTAGTTCATGAGTGTTAAGATTGTCTTCGATGTCTGCCCATCAAAGTTGTTTTCATTTTGTACTATGGTTTACGCATATATCATTAGAAATATGAAATAGTCGAACACGACTGAAACGTGAACAGGAAAACTTTTCTATTGTTACATTGGTTAACTACATCGACAACTTATTACCCCACAAAAAACTTCGACATTTATACAAAACAGAGTACCCTCGTTCTTTTACAAATTAGCTTTTGCCACGCTCATTGCAAACGGAAGCTCTTGCTAAACAAAACTTTGCTTTTTCTGCTGTCGAGGGGAATGAAAAGCGTCGCGTAACATCACCGGCGGTCGTCACAGGGGAGTTTTTTCTACGGTGTTTTTAGAAGACTTATCACGTAACAATTCCCGCAACTCGATCTCGGGACCTACTTGTGACCATCGCTAGGACGGCTTACAAGGCTTCATTAGTTCACAAAATTTATTCTCTACTAATTGCAATCGCACTCGATTTATTTATGAGCTTTGAAGTTATTTATAGGTTGACACTACGCATCGCCGTCTCTGCTATTTCACTGATTGCATGACAATTTTGCATGTTAATACTAGATATTCCTAAGGCAAAAGATGAATGATATTTTACTGGTCGTATTAACTGCCCTACACAAGCTCATGCAACAATAGTGATATTCATAGCTATCTAAACTTTCTAAACTAAGGATGAACCATTCATAAAAGACTCGAGTTTGGTTTATATCGTGTAAACACAAGTAATGCGGCTTACAAATACCGACGAACACTTTTCAAGACACCAGAAAAGGATTTTAGCACGCGTTTGTTGTTCCTTATTTGTGCTCAGTGACGAGCAGGAGTTTTTTGGCGTGTTTCGTGCTTGAAGGATTGCGTAGCAGCGGTTCCGGTTATCATTAACGTTGAGCTCCGGAATCCCCACAGCACTGCGAAACTTGACGTCTGACGTTGAGGGATCAGCCTACGTCACAATGATGCTTTTGTTGCCGTTCTGAGCCAGAGAAGAGCAACTTGACTTCAAGTTTACGAGAGATGAGAAACCTTTAAAAATGCATGGCAATTCGTTTTGTTACTAAGCTTAGAAAATGATTTCTATATACATATATCAAACTTTTCCGGTAAGTAAAATAATACTAGTGAATTTTGAAATGTAAATTCTGCTACTTAATTGTAGCAGAAGATGTTGTAGACGCTCCTTCCATGGAGAAACTCAAAATGTAATTCCTGCACTCTGAGAAGTTTACTTATAATTTTTAAGATAAAGTTACTTCCGTGCTTTCTCGTGTTCCATTCTGCGCAAGTTGATATATTTATCAGGGTTTAATTTCTAGAAAAAAGTTCTGCGCTTACGCATGCAAAAGTAATACAGTTTTCCTTCTGCCACATAATAATAACCCACTTTGAAACCTGCTTCTAATTAACCATCGCCAAAAGTACGGGGTACGTTTTGGCATCAAAAACGTAATAGAAAGTAAATTTTAACAGAAGCAGAAAAGCTTACTTAAGACGTTGCATAATTTAGTTTTCAGAGCTGTCCCGCGTTTTGCTAATTTCGGCCTGTTTAAAACAGCCGTCATTGTCAGATGGCTAATATCTAAAACCATGAGTTACCTCCAGCATGTTGTGTCGGAGTCCTGGTAACTTATTTCAAATTGGCACTTAACTGGGTTAACAAACTAGATATGTGTTGCAAAGCTACATGCAATGTGTACATGCCACATGTTTTGAGTTTATCATATTTTATGCTGTTTCATGAGAGAATGTGATTTGGTGATTAAAGTTAATTTATGAATACCAGAACAAAAATAGCATAAATAGTATTAAAAATATTTTTCCTCAGCTTTGATCCAAGATCAACTCCTGTCCGTCTCTTTTACATCCCAATACTATATTAGGAAAGGTTATGCTACAAAAATCGTCGGTAATTGTAAGCCGCATTACTTGTGTACACACGATATGAACTAAACTCGAGTCCTTTATGAATGGTTCATCCTTAGTTTGGAAAGTTGAAATAGCTATGAATATCACTATTGTTGCATGAGCTTGTGTAGGGCAGTTAGTACCACCAGTAAAATATCACTCATCTTTTGCGTTAGCAATATCTACTATTAACTTGCAAAATTGTCTTGCGATCAGGGAAATAGCAGAGACGGCGATGCTTTGTGTCAATCTATAAATAACCCTTAAACTATACATTGATGGTCAAGGTGTGCATATCTGAATTTTTTTTGAGCACTCCAAAAATTGATTGGTCATGGCAGCCTTGCTTGATCAGAGTTGCTTCACTGCTTGGAGAGGGACAGCGCTGGCTGGGATAAGGAATAAGGATGCATAGGATTGGGTTTCATCGTGAATGTTGCAACGCGCGCTTAGAGCCTTGCGCTGTCGCCGTGAAAAACTTCTAATCAGCTAATTAAGGATATAAGTATCGAGTTGCCGTAACTTTTACCTCAGTTATAAGGTATCCGAAGCAACTGCTATGCATAATGAGCATCCAATGTCAAAAAGGACATGCACTTGAGTCTCGGGCGACCTACCCTATGCAGATACCCGAACCTGTTCACCACCCTCGCCAATGATGATAACTCCTGATGTCGATTCCCTGTCTAAAAGTTTTATTGAATTTGGAGACGAGCTAATCAACAATGCAATAGTTAATCAATAATAAAATAATTTTTAACAGGCGAAGGATGTCAAGCCTGAAACTACATGGCGGTTACAGTATACAAAGCTCAATTCTGTTGACGCGGAGTACATCCATTGAACTAGGCATGCACCGGCATCACAACAAAGTTTTCGTGCTAAAAAGCAAACCTTTTAGTCCTCTAGTTATCCATATGCCTCACATGCCTGTAGGTTAAACCTAACTTGTGCCTGTGGGTTAAACCTAACTTGTGCCTGTGGGTTAAACCTAACTTGTGCCTGTGGGTTAAACCTAACTTGTGCCTGTGGGTTAAACCTAACTTGTTCCTGTGGGTTAAACCTAACTTGTGCCTGTNNNGTGGGTTAAACCTAACTTGTGCCTGTGGGTTAAACCTAACTTGTGCCTGTGGGTTAAACCTAACTTGTGTGTGGGTTAAACCTAACATCACCAGCTTGGTCGACTGGTGAGCGAATCTGCTTGCGAGTGGAAAGACCCGGGTTCGAATCCCGCTGCCGACATGGTTGACGCAGCTAGAAATACGGCATGGGACTTGGGTAAAACAACCGAATAATTATCGAAGTAATTATCCGACCCAAGAATGGGCCAGACTGTTCGTTCCTATAGCCTCATTCTATTCTATTCTATTCTAAAAAATTTCATGTGCTACAACATCAGACTCAGCTGTATTCACTCTTGAATATGAAAACACAAGTTCCTTCGTATTAGAACACGGTTGTCTTGGCATCAAAATTTATTTTGTGGTGTTTAATATTGTTTTTTCATCGCTGGGCGATGTATTATTTACGGTTTCTGAGAAGAATAAATAAATCCTAAAATTGTTAAAAGGATCCCCAACTTGTTAATAAGTTCATACCTGCCTTTTGTACCGAATATTATACCACAAGTTCATCAGCCTGAACTAAAAAAAAGAGAATGCAGTTACCTGAAGACATGAGCGTATTGGCTGGGGAAGGTCACGTCTCGTGAGGACAGAAGAAATGCAACTTGGTGGTGTCGACGATGGAGAGTGTGTGAATACATCGGTTTCAGAAATATGTACATATTGCTACAAACTGCTCCTAGTAAATAAGCTCATTGCCAACGAACCTTTGTATTCTTATATGGATTCTATTAACAAAAATCATGTGTCTGACATCCTTGTTCATGAACTGATATGCTTCGCTCATTGAGTTACAATGTGTGTGGCAAATTGGTGTCACAGAGGATAATCTTCTGCGTAAAACTTCAATGATCGAGCATTTGACTCGTTGTTCGTATATGATGTATTTAAAGTATCGCGTACATTTAGTTTTCTTATAAGAGATTCAGGTACTTACTGTGTTTAATTACTTCACAAGAAACTTCAATTGCTTCACTCAGGCTTCAGAAAACTTAAGTAAAACTTAGAACTACCATGTAACGCCTGTTATGCTCGTCAAAGGAAAATTAAATTTGATTAAGAAATATCTCGCAAAAACTTAAAAGTTACTATAGACTCTTTGCAATGAGTGTTTGTTTAGTTTATTTCTCTGAGATCATGGATCTATACGCAAATCTACCATACATGTGGCAAAAATATGACAACTCGTCGTCTGTGTCACAAACATGATTCATCCGTCAGAAACGACAGAATTTGAGTCTCCAATCTCAGAAAATTCAACCATTATTAGATTAAAAGCTAGCCGGTATTGCCTCGGATTCCAGCTCACATTCCAGAGCTACAAAAGGGACAGGTGTCACGCAACATGCGCACCATGGTAACAGTCGTCAATAGCTCGCAGCGCGAAAGTTTCCCGCGCCATTATTAGGAACAAAATAGACACCACGGCAGGACGCGCCCGCGCCAAGCCTTTCCAAACAGGAACTAGTATTCCATTCTGTGAACGAAACAAATCGATATATGCAGCAGCTGCCCGCATTCCTATGATGGAACGAAGCACAGGTCGTCGCCATATCGTCTTTCAGCGAAGAGTATGTCAGCGATTGAGGTAAACAATTGCTTTCATCAGTCGCCGTCAAAACATGTGTGTTTAACACAGATTTTCTTTATAAGACAGACATTTTATTAAGCCAGTCGTTGGCTTCTGCAGTTGCATAAGGAAGCGCGCATCACTGCAAAGACACGCTATCAGGTGCTGCGGTAGCTACGAATACCAGTAGTGGTATTCTGGTACTACTGGTGGTACCAGTAGTACCAGTGGGCTGTAGTGAGTCAAAATATGGTTAGAACGTAAGTAACAAATCAGATTAATTCTGAAGTTGTATCAGATCCAACTAAAGATGTTGACCATTTCAAAAAACTATTTATAGAACATTAGGAAAACAAAAATGTACTATTCTACAATGCACATGAAAATTAGATTTTGTGTTTTAATCCCACAATAATAACCCGTTCATCCTCATGAAGCTGCATTTTAAAGGGATGAAAGCTAAAGAAATAAATCGGAGTTAACCTGTTCTATATTTGGTGTCAACGATACATAATGTATACATTTTTATTGGACACCCTGTATAAAACCAAAATTCAATGAATCCTCGAACAACAATTTGCTCATTTTGCTGTAATTATTTTAACAATGATCTTCCTAAATACCGACATTGGAAGCAAGGAGAAAATTTTATCACGCACTGCAGTCTGAATCCTACTTTTCGTTGGGCGCCCTATTTTCAGTCCGACTTGAGGTGGGCGTCGTGAGAGAATTTAGAACTTTCAGTCCAGCTTGAGACGGAAGTCCACATATGGAAGACCTCGATGCATGAATAAAAGACCTCAATATACAAATAAAAGACCTCGATACTCAAATAGGCGACGATCAATTGAGCGTATGCGCCTTAACATATCAAAATACTGTTTCAAAATATTGGGAAAGCGTGCAGTACATACATCATTTTGGCTCTTTGGTGTAAAATTTGAAGTTTTGTGATCATTCATTGAAAGATAACAATTGTCAGTAGTGTACTGAAGCGTAGGAATAGCGGTTCGATTGTATTATTTCCTAAAGTTCGAGTTAAGTTCAGCAGTGTTCTCATTGTATAACTGGAACTAAAAATGACGCACTGTGTTTTGTTTGTGTTAAATGTAAGGCCATTTTGTTTGTGCCGTGATTTTAAAAGCACTAAAAGCTTTCAGAGTCTATTTTCATGTTAGGTAATTTGGCTAGAGCCCTTGTCGTTGTAATCTGCACATCATCTGCGTACATAAAAATTCTCGTGATTAAAGGTATGGAAGGACAATCATTGACGAAATTAGATAACACAAGTGGACCGAGAATGGATCCTTGGAAAATGCTGAAATAATTCCGAATGAATTGTGATACTGTCTTTTCTAGGTAGACTACGTGAGAGCGGTTTGATACATAGCTCTGAAATTATTGTGTCGATTCGCAAGTTATAGATTTTTTGCAAAAGATGTTTGTGTCCGACACTGTCGAAAACTTTGGAGGGATCAAGTAGTAGCCGCAGAATATATATATATATATATATATATATATATATATATATATATATATATATATATATATATATTCTGCGGCTACTACTTGATATATTTAGTAAATATCTCTGTCTATTTTTCGTTAAAGTTAAGCAGAGCTTCTTTAGTGCTGGTACGTTTCCTGTAACCATGCTGGTTTTAATGAAGTAAGTTAGATTCTTCAACCTGAGCTGAAAGTTGATTAGATAATCATTTTTCTTGTTCCTTGGATTAAACCGGTAAAAGACTAATAAGACGATGATTTGATGCAGTATTGATGTAGCTAGCTTTATACAACGGCTTGATTATGGAATGTTTCTATTGATCAGGGAATTTATCTGTAGCAATAGACGTATTAATTATCAAACAAATCGTTACTGATCATTGCAGCCACCGTGGTCGAGTGGTCTGCGGCCCGTGTTCTGTATGGGGTCTCTGCTTCATGTAGAAAGACCGCGGGTTCGAACCCGTCCATGGACACGAGTACGCCGCGCCGCGCACTCAACCCGCTAAGCACTCAACACATCCCAGGATCGTTGCATGGATCTCACCATCACCCTTACTCTTAGAATGTTAACCTTAAGAATTTGAAAAACCAATGTACTAATGTCTATGTACTGTGTACTCGATTGGAAATAAAGATTGTTTGTTTAAAGATTGTTTACTACTGTAACGCTCCAAGTGTTTTTGATTCTTTTAAGGTTCAAACACTCCTACCCAAATGCCATTTTATTTTTTTCATACATTTTCTGAAGATTATATGAATTTGGTCTCATTTATTACTAATATCGTAAAGAGGGACAGACCCTGGGCCAACATAGAAGGCTTAGTAGGAGTGGATGTAGATACTTTATCAGACACTTATGAACTAATTTCGGAGAAAAAAGATTGGAATTAGTACCTATTTGCAATAAATTTTCGAATTTATTGTGATCATCAATATGTTTTTAATTCTATTTTTTCCTGATGATTGCTTAGGTTCGTTTTAGAATTCCCTTTGGTGTTAATAGTTCTTGGAATTACTTTCATTTTATTTCGCTATCTCATTTTCAGAAGGCCATTTCATGATATGTATAATCGTCTTATATGCAATTGTTCGATTTATTACGATTTCACTCTGCTCAGCCTTTTATTTCATCTGTTATCCCATAAATACCTTCTGTTTTAGTTCCATCCAATTGTTTCGGTAGGACATAGCCCGAAATCTAATTGAATATCCTGTTTAGATCATGGTGATATATCAAACAGGTATTCAAAAAGAAAAGAGTACAATCTAACTGAACTGAAAACTTTTTTTATCAAAATGAGCTGAAAATTTCTAGTAAAATTCATTGTTCCAACATGCAAGAATCGTTCTAGGGTAAATATTTAGAATTTGGGGCAAGGGCTTATCAGTTTTGATGGAAGCCCGACTAGTGAGATTGTGTTTTGTGTTAGGCCTTAAGTGAAAATAGATTATTATGTTAGTAACGTTGATGATATTGCTGAAGAAAGTTTGATGGATGAATAATGGCACGTAATATTGGGCCACCCAAAAACCATATTAAACATCCACATGAGATTAGACAAGTTTGTGCTGATTGCAGCGCTAATGGTAAGAAAATGTCAACAATAGAAAGGAAAGATTATGTTAAGGTGTTTTTTGCATATTTGTTGTGATCTGGTTCAAATATTTAATTGCGATAAGTCATAATTAATTTTTTCAGCTATCCCTGTCATTTAGTTTAAAAAATCATTTTTAAATTCTTGAAAAATTTTGAATATATTAAAATATTTTCCTCACCTTCAGGATAAGTATATTCTTAGATCCCATCCAGCCAATTAATTTATAAATTATATTAGATTGCACCATGGGTCTAATGCCCCACTTCATAAATGCTCTACACTGCAGAACTGGCTGTGGGGGCTAGGGTACCCCCAGGAACTGAGTATGGGTCAGGACCCTTACTCTGTAACCTGATCCTTAGTTTGTAACCTGACTCACACTCTGTAACCTGACCCTTATTCTGTAACCTGACTCACACTCTGTAACCTGCTCTGACTGTTACCTGACCTTCACTCTACTAACACTGTAGTTACATCTATGTTAGTTACAAAGATGTATTGGATCATCTTGCCCTATATACTTTGACAATTCTTAATATCACTTCAATTCTGCTATTAGTTAGACATGGTTTATATTATTATTGTATAGATTTTATTTTGCCCATTTTTCTCTGCCATAATTTGCACTAAACATTTTAATTTTTTTATTAAAATCACTGATTGTTTGCCCTAATATATATTTCTTTGATTTTTTAAACTTATTCTGCAGAAGTGGGACTTGTTATAGGAGTTCATATAAAGAAGTTTGAATATGTATTGTAAATGTCTGAAACTATTATTCATATATTTTTGTGTAATTGAATAGCTAAATAAAAATTAAAATAGAAGTACAATTAATCTACCCTTGCATGACATTTTGAAACTACAATTTGATCACTTTAAAATTCTATTCATGAAGAGGTAGGACTTAATTTTCAGTGGTTTTTATGTTACCTAATTTATACAGGTGCAGAATGGGCAAGCATCAACAGAGGAGTGTTGGTGTGCACCGACTGCTGCTCAGTGCACCGCTCGTTGGGCAGACACGTGTCTCAAATAAAATACATACATGATAAAGACTGGCATCCGCACACATGGAATGTGAGTCCTGCAGCTCTTGAGTAGTTCTGTGTGTAGTTTTGACTGTAATAGCTGCCCTAGTTCAATTTCAAATATTTTTCAAATACAAACCAAACTGAAGCACTTCATGACTGCATCAAATTTCTGCACTTCTTGAATTGACAATCATTATGTACATGAAATGGTTCAATATATCAAGATAGTTACATGGAGGAGGATTTTAAAAGTAACTATTAAAATAGTATGTGTGATCATTATTGGAAATCAATTCTTTTGATAATTTTGATGGTCCTATGAATGATGTAAGCACCTGGAGTTGGTTGTACTCTACATCATGGCTAATATGTTTCACTGATGCTAACATCTCTATGTTTAAATGATCAATATAATGCCTGGACATTAATTGGTAGAGTTCATTGATGTTGCATAATAAGTGCTTTGTTGTACAGCATCCAACAAACCTTCAATTGTAATAAGTGAGAGCTGATCCATTCGTGAAGAGCTTTGGAAAGGATTTTCACCTCAAATTTTTTAACAAAAATTTGCATAGTAAAATTTATCTTTGAATGCAAGAGTATGAATGCTGTGTCCATTAAGTGAAGCATATTCTACTATAATGAATGCATAAAATTTTTTGTTTGCTGTTCCTCATTCATTCTCCTGTTCATTAAATGAGCTTGTTTGCTACAGCAGCGAAGATGCTAAAAGCAAGTTTTGAGCAATTGCTATATAAAGTTAGTAAAATGAAAATTCCCATAACATAATGATATACATATCAATGGGTTCTTAGTCTCATTTTGTACCTACTAAATCAAAGCTGTGGCTGTGTAATTTAAATAACATAGAAAATGGATTTTTTTAGCAGGGGTATCTTTATCCTTGTGCCACAGAGCACCTCATATGGTAAGATCTTCAAACTCTTAACAAGAATTTGTTCAGTGCATAGACAAACTTATTTTTTAAAACCAGTTTTGACTATCAATCAAAAGGACCTAGTGTAGAAATGTTGCATCTTCATAGTGCTTAGTGTAGATTTATTGAGCAAATCTTAAGCCTAGTATAGAATACTATATAAATAATATTACAACCTTATCTTAATTGACTTGTAATACTAATTAAACTTATTGTTTCACTTTTTAATTGAGAAAAAGATTATAAAGTATTTTTTAGTACTTAGAATGTTTAGTATCATTGCAAAGGGACAGGCATAATTTATGGTTTAGTATAGCATGCCAAAATTTTGCTCTCAAAAAGTTGCATATGAGGAAGTGCAATGAATTTGATTAATCATCAGTTTGTTTAGTGGATGTCAAATGATCCTACTTTAAGTTTGTTAGCATTGTAAATGCATGCTGCTTGCTTGAAAAATTTACTGAAGAGGCTTGTCCCCATCTTACCCATGCAACTTGGTTTATATAGAATTAGCCTAACTTATTCCCACCCCAATCCATTACAGTAGTTGCTAGAGGCTGCTGTACCTTGTGTTTTTTCTGAATCAGTTAGCATTGACATTCCTTTGTAGCTCACTCATATAATTAAATTCTGTATGCATGGTTTAAGTATTTTTGTAAGTTTCTGTATCTGTAAGAATGATGACATCAGAATATTGTAATAAAGGTCAAGTGTGGCTGTATAGTTTTTAGGGTAGCATTAAAAGATAAAGTTTAGGTTTATAGAATGAACATGGAACATATACCTGATGTTTCTGTGAAAGTAGCAATATATTTTACATAAATAGGTAGGAGCTGATAGCTTTGTGTATGAATGGATGTTGCAAAAGACATGTTGGAGTAATACAGGGGTGTATATTAAGTCCATCACTGGAAGTCACAAACTAGTTATGTTGGAGTGCATGTCAAAATTGTTATATTTTTTTGACATTGGTAGTCATGTGCATGGTTAAAATTTAAAAATTCTAAGAAAATTTGAAAATTTCCTTTTTACTTTGATAAAAAATTTTAGGCAACTCCAGTGACAGGGATTTACTTTGTACTGTTCTTTATTTTGAAATTGATTAAATGGGGATGCATCAATGGTAAATCACTACTCTGCATAAGGCATGAGATGTGAGTAATTAACAATTTTGTAATGTATTTGGCAGCTGGTGAGTTCACTGAGCAGTGGGGGAGCCAATGGTGTATGGGAGCACACACTTCTGGATCCTACAAATTCAAAGAACAACAAGAAGAAGCCCCTTCCTTCAGACCCTGTACAGTGAGTTCCATCTTAGTTGTGATGGATTGCTACATATTTTAACTAATGAGAAACGAATGCTTCAGTGCCAATGGTAACCTTACTTATGTAATGACACTAATCATCACCATTCATAGATTTTCCTCATAAGTATGAGTTGTGATTCATACACCATTCATTCCTCATTAATCACTCCATACAGAAATGGCTGAGGGAATTTGTTTGCATCTAGTCTGTGATCTGGTTTTATACTGTCAAAGAAATTTTACATCTTGTACATAAAAAATTAAGAGATTGTGCTTTTAAAGTGTGTGAAAAATGGTACTTTTCCAATTAGAGAAAGATGTGGTGAACACTTCAATGCTCATTGGACTGATCAGAATATTGTACACTTGTCTGTCTTTTCCTTCAATTTTCTGATGTTGAGAGCCAATTGTACATGGGGCTCATTATTTGATAGATCTTTTTGTGTTGTTGGTTTCAGATTATCCATTACCAGAACCTTCAGTTAGCAATGTTATGTGTAAGATAATGGTCTACCTCAAAATTTATTTGAAGCTCATCTCCCAGAAAAAAAACTTGCTACATTGTCTTAATGCAGTTTGAATTTTTACTGGATCCTTACTAACAGCTTTTGAGGCAACAGGGCCTTCTCAGACACCTTTTTCTAACTTCAACATGTGTAATAAAATGCAATATTGATAAAGTGTAATCTTCTTTTAAGTGCCACAATTATTGACATTCCATGAACATATTCAACTGATACATTAACATTTCAAGATCAATTACATAATGAAGATACACCAAAAGTTGTTCATTTCAGCAACTATTAAAAGATGTCACTTTATATGTAATAATGTGTTACTTTTATGTGGATGAATGTCCTTGAGAAAGTATCATGTTTCAGCATGTTTTACAACTAATAATCAGCCTCCTTGTTTCTTTTCCTAACAAATAACTGAAAACAAACAGTAGTTAAGGTCCCACTTGAATTGCATTTTCTTTCTTTCAGTCCCGTAAAGGCCGATTTTGTCCGAGCAAAGCACCAGATGCTATCGTACGTCCTGCACCCTCCATCCCCTTCTCCTCCCCATCCTGCCACGTGCCTACCTCCCGTGCTGGGTGAAGAGGAGCCCAGGGATGGGGGAGCATCTGTGGGACCTGATGACGAGGAGGAGGAAGCCTTGAGTCAGGAGCTTCATAGCAGCGTCCGTACTGCCAACCTGGAGACCTCCTTGCGCCTCCTGGCGCAGGGCGCCGACCCCAACTACTTTCATAAGGTGGGGAAGGTGATGAGCTGCAGTACTGCTGGCACAGGGTATTAGCAGTAACTACTACCATGGGGTGGAGGAGGTGATGAGCTGCAGTACTGCTGGCACAGGGTGCTAATAGTAACTACTACCATGGGGTGGAGGAGGTGATGGTCTAAAGTACATCCACAAGGCAGAGTAATGGCAGTGCCAACCACTTTAGTGAGATGGTCAGGGTTTAGTTACGATTATAAGGTAACTGGTCGTGATCTCAATTCGTTCTGTAGAATGCGCAAATTATATTCTTAACCATATCCATCAGATAGAAAAGTGATAAACCCAATTTCTCACTCAGTGGATTGGGTAAATAATGAATGCAATTGCATCCAGTGCTTGTGTTAGGAACATTCAGGGCCTAATATTTTCTCAGAATTGAGCCGATGATTCCTAACTGCTTACAAATAGAAGGGGTCTCATCTCAATCATTTTCACAAGATGATTACTACTACTTTGGTGAGCTGGTTGTGATCCCCTGTGCTTGGTGAGCGAAAAGGGTTCCAGCAATTGCACCTCATTTGTGTTTCTCTTGTGGCGCTTCCTGTCAACACGTTCTCCAGACACTGGAAGGTTTTGCTAGTCTTGCTCCCTGCGTAACATTGAAGCCTAGGAGAGGTGTGGAGGATTTGTCCTCCCCATGTGAGTGTTGAGTTCATCCATCATAGATACTTCATGAATATGGTCACTGCCGTGTGCCCATTTGCGTTTAGATTAGTCTAGATCTTTGCTATCCTTCTTGACCCATAGAATGGTGGGCTGAACAGGGTTGTTCCGACAGAGTTTGGCCTCCCCGTTTTATACTCTAGGGTCTAGTGTATTAAGTGAGTTACTGCATTATAATTGTTTGTTGTGTATGTTTACAGGGCCGTGGCAACTGCCCACTACACGTAGCGGCCTCGTCAGGGCAGGCGGAGCAGGTGGAGCTGCTGCTGGTGTACGGAGCCACACCGTTGTGCCAGGACTCCGCTCTCGTCTCCCCCGCTCAGGCTGCGCGGTAAGGCCTCTTTTGTACTTTTACAGCCTTCCCCTTCGTTATTTTCTGTACATAAAAATAGCTTGTTATACAAATAGTTTAACACACAGTGACAGTGTGTGTTAGACTAATGAACTGCCTGTGGTCGTCGTGGACAAAAGTTTTGACGATAATTGTTCACATAATATGTCAGCATTTTCCTTTTTATTTGTTGCGGGACCTGGAATTTTCATCAACCCTCAATTAACATAGTTTAGTTCAAACAAATTTATTTTTTTTAAATTACTGAATTAAGAAGGCTATGACTATAAACTATTTTCAATAATAGGTTACCTAGTTTCTATGGACTGTCATGTTCAGATTTATTTAGCAGGTCCAGCAATTCAAGACTGGTCCCAGCTCTTTAACATGCTGTGTGTGAATTTAAAGCGAATGTGAGACACCTGAACTTAAATGAAAACCAATTTTGTTTATATCCTACTTGTATTTACACTTGTCAGAAATGGCGGGTACTCTGACATTGCTGCACGCCTGATGGACGTCGAGCTGGAGCTGGTGACGCGCCTGCTGTGCTACTTGAGTGACCAGCAGACCAACTGTCCCCCACACTCGCAGCCCTACAGGAACGCTGGGACCTTTGGTTCGGATACCACAGACGCTGTGCGGGGACGCCATTTTGCACTGCCCCGGCAACTGACCAGCGCACACCAGCACGCCACTGATGCCGCTCGCCAGGCCAGAGAGAAGCTCATCAAGCTGCCCCTGCTACTTCTGGAGGAGCTCGCTGCTGATCTCTACGACGAGGTACGGCAGCCTCGTCAACTCCTCAATGCAGTCTATTTCAATTACATCGTAATCAGAGTTCATCCCTACAGCTGTTGCTGCCGATCATGTGAAAGAAGTACCTCTTACCAGGAGTTTGTCCACTGCAGGTAGACAGGCGTGAGCTGGACCAGGTGTGGAGTAGGAAGCGCGAGAGCGTCGGAAGCACGGGAGACCGCTGCGACGTGCCCTTCTTGCCTGTGAACCCTCTGTTGTCGTCCACACGCAACCAGGCTCGCCAGAAGCTGGCTAGGTACGCAGTAGCGTCTGCCTAGTGCTGTTTCATCTTGGGTGTCTGGCAGCGTATTTGATAATCCACAACTAGAGAAAGTCCAGTCCGTTAATTGTAGTCCCTAGCGTCAGGTAGGTGGCAGCTCTCTTTGGACCTGCGGGTCTGGTGGATTTATTCAGTTAGTTGACAGGTTGCTTATTTTGAGTTTAATATAGTGTTGGTAGTTCTTTGGGCATTGAAGAAGTGTTCCAAAATCTATCCTTAGTGTGATGTACTATATGCGTCATCCAAGAATGCATGATGCTCGTCGTTATTACCAATAGTGATTTCATTTCAATAAATGAACTCAATTTCGGCTTTCTTTTATGACATTAGATTTCAAAGTGATGCAGTTGTGTTGCTGTTCGCAACTTGAGAGTTAGTGCGTGGTGTAGCAGTGAGGGATGCTGAGGTGCTGTATGTCGGCAGGCTGCAGGAGGGTGAGCTGTGTTCCCTCATCGTGGACCTGCTTGTGGAGGTGGAGCGCCGAACTGCCATCCTGACTCCGGGCCGCCACGGTGCGACCACTGTGCCTGCACGCACTGCTGCACCTGCATCCGGGGGTGAGGCTCTGTTAGACTGCTGCGTTGGTCATCACCTGTGTTTACCGTTGTTGGAGGAAGAGTTTGCGGTGAAATAATTCTAGAATATTTCATCGTATTGTTAGGTAACCGACCTGCTGTGTTGGAATTCACTGGCTCGTGTCTTAAGCTTTGAGAAGGAGGGTGACCGTATCCCTTCGAACATTCAAAATTCAGTCTGAATAAAAAAGGTTTCTTAATCTTGTTTACGGCTGAAAATACTTCCATATTCAGCCGGAAATTTGAGAGAAAAATTAATTCTTTTTGCTGTATTAGGAGTGAAAAAATGATAATAGGACATTTGTATACTTTCTCATTTTCCTGTCGGCTTATAACTTTACTGTTTCTCGTGGGCTCAACTTCATTCCTTTTTTCGGGAGCTCATGAATTTACTCTTTTTCCAGTAGTTTCATAACTTTATTTTTTTTTCATGGGGCTCATAAATTTTCTCATTTTTTAGTGGCCTATTATTCGTTCGCTGATTTTCTAGTGCCAGTCTGCGGCTGTTCTGTACGTTAAAGACAATTACAATGCTGTGGCTTCATTAGTTATCCAAAGATAGCACAGTTACGCAAATTTATTGCACGCTTTGAAATATTAAACAGCTACTGTTTGGTGAATTGTTCAATGAGATTCAAATTGAGTACGCAATTGATTAAGTATTCTGAAAGGAGTTGAGCTTGTTCGGTAGAATTTTGAAAGCATTTATGATGAACACTTACTGCTTCAAGAGTCTCTAATTCACACTAAAATACTATCAGAATAATCTGTAGGAAACGCAGCAGACAGTATATGACAAATAAGGAAGATGTTTAGCATCTAGTAATGGGGTCTAGTGGGTATTTTTCATATCAATATTTTTCTAGTGGGTATTATTCATATCAATACTCAGCACTTGGAGTTGACGTATATGGTATCATACATAAAGTGTAGCAAGAGTTTGTTATACTGAAATTATTAATGCAATATGTGATGATTATTATACACTGTATCCAGCGACTTGACGGGAGCCCAGTCGAGGCGTCGCTCATTTCTGGGACTTAAACTGTAGTCCGTCCTAAAACCACTACAGGATTTGAAAAGTTTTGTCCTATGTTTATTGTAGTAGATTACGGAGTCTGATATCAAATACCCATTGTGGAGTTCGAAGTTTGGTTGCAAAACTGACGCTGCTGGGTTGCCTTGTGGGTCTGCTCTGGAGGGGCATCGCGGTGGACACACTTTTTTTAACTACCTTCCTCAAGTCAGTTGTTGACTTTTGATGATGTCCGTATTGTAGGGAGTGGATTTATGCATGCACAATTTTTACCCTCATAGCTCTCACTCCTTAACCTTTGAATTAAGTACTTCTATTTAGTTTCATATCTTCATTCTTTCTTCTAGTTTCATCTGTGCACGGTAAATTTTTCAGTTGAACGCTTCGATGTTTTTTTTTGCAGATTTTGTGTTCGGAATGAGCTTCTACTTGAAGCGTTAAGAATATTCTCCGAAATATTTTCATTTACCGTGTCTAAAATGCTGCTCCCCAGGACAGATTTAGGATAAATAATTCAATAAGAGTTGCCCTTATTTGAAGGGTTGCGTACCACAATGGGCGCTAGAGCGTGTTGTCTAAAAGCATACGGACTGGACCATGCCATTTCAATGGGATGCTGCGCCTGAACAGCGAACAGTATCGCTTAGCTGACGGAACCAAAAGATCAAGCTTGGCTGTGAGATTTCATGTCACAGAAATTGCATTTTTTAGCTGGGGGCGTCTTCGCCCTTATGGTACAGAGCGCCTCATTTGTCTCTTCGCCACATTGAAGCCTGCACGCGCGGCACATATTTTACTGTATTCTGCTTGCAAGTCCTGACGCAGAGGAGTAGCGAAATATGGACATAATTTGTCATTGCAGCATTCACTCAGACCTGAATATGCAGTACGCTTACTTCACCTCCTGTGCTAGAGTTCATCTTTGTGACTAGAAATGGTCGTGAAATATCCCCAATAATCAGTTATATTATTTCATGATGCGGGCTCAGCTTAGTAACGAGTTAGTGCGTCTGCTTCAATGCTAATATTTTCAAGGTAAGCAGTTCTCTGCATTAAAATCTTACCATTGGTTACTAGATTCATGAGCCACAGGTGACGATAATCTGCCCAGCAGTTGACCTCCACTTGGAAAGTGTAACATATGAGTTTATTATTAGCAATGAGAACTGAGACTATATGAGGTGCTCGTCAGCTCCTACTCTATCGGTCTGCTCTATATTTTGCTGAAGAAGTTTATATTTCTTTACCTGTCGTGCTTACCCCACACATAGCGCAGTAAATCTTGACGGAAGTTATAGTGATCTGAAAACACGCGTCTTGTTTCGTGGAAAGTTGTTACCTCTACTATTTTGTGGAGTAGATCAATGCATATGTGAAGACACATAGCTGTTTTTTTTAAATATAAACCTCGTTTTGTTATCTGGCTAATTCTGTGATTAGTGCTTGTTTGGTTGTGTTTTGTTTTAGACTTCATGTGTGTAATACAATAGTAAAACTAACAATGTAGTTTCTGATATTTTGTTTCGGACTAGAATGCAATGAAAAAGTTTCGGAGAGTGTAGGACATTTGTCTACTAAAATTTTAGCGTATGACTGTAGTTAGCGCTGACTACTCCGTTACCTTACATCTCCAGCGATCGCGTCACGCCTGCCTGCATCAGTGGGAGGCGTGGCAGCTACCAGAGACCCTCGAACCTTTTGGAGAATTTCTTCAAGTGTTGTTGCTTGATTCTAATGTGAATAAACGTTAAGTAATTGTTGGCCATGTTGTGTGAATTTATTTGTTCAATTGAATCTAGCCTGCAGTGGTCTGCAGTTTGGAATCTGGTATACATGTCATGAATTATGTGTGGTATGTCTTGCTTTAGCTGCTTGCTTGCCTCTCGTTCGTGACCCTAAAATATAACGACTCAATTGATTATTCGCTATTGAGTTTGAATTTGATTTCTGTAAAACAGCTTCATTGTCCACGGAAGCAACAAAAAATCGTTTGTGAATCGCGTTCAAGAGCAACTACAAATTAAGTTCATTAATATTTTGTTTGCTTAGCATTTTTCAATTTAGAAATAAAGTTTTTCGCTGAGTAGTGAGGCCTTGGCCTTGAGGCCACGAGACAACTTGTTCATTATTGTACTTCAACCGCCAGACTCAGACCTGCAACTGCCCACAAAGGACATCGGACAGAACTCTACTACGTGCAAAGCCGAGCATCCTACTTCCTCTACTCCTTTCTCGTGCAGTGTTCGTCCCGTTCCTTCTGATCTCCCATTTCCTCTTACTGATCGCCCTCTTCCTTCTTCTCCAACCGATTCACCATCTTTTACTTCTCAATCTCCTGATCTTCCTTCCCCTGTTTCTCCGCCGCCACCTCCTTCTTTCTTCTTACATTCTGGCCCTCGCTTTCATTCCTCTGCTACACTGTCTGCAGACGACACTGACAGCAGTCGTGCGTCTGCGGATCGTTCTTCTCTAATTGCTGCTCCGCCTTCCGTCTGTCACCAACCTCCCTTGTTCCCATCTCCATCCTCGCCCACTGGTGGTGCCTCTGTTCCTGATGTTCTCCCTGTATTCAGCTTAAACTTTGAAAGCGCGACTAACCTCTGCCTTGGCCCTGCTAATACTAACCCTTGCTCGGATGATGGTAAGCCTGAGCGGCATGGTAAGTTTGCATGTGAGGAGGCATGTCGTGCTGGTGAGCGTAGTCATGAAAAAGTCCTCACTTGCGATGACCTCGTTAGTGAAGCGTCATCATTTGTGAACATGATGTCTTCAAGAGATAAGACAAAACAGTCTGGTGACGATGGCGCAAAAAATTTATCTCCAAGCTGCTTTCGGAATGATTTAGTACAGAGCTCTCGCGAATTTCAACTGAAAGCAGACATCCCTGTCAGAGAGTCTACTATTTCAGAAGACTCTTTGCAACTCGGTAGCAATAATAAAACTAGACTTTATCTTCCTCTCAAGTCTGTGACGGATGATACTTACGTCGATTGCGAAGGGACTTCCTATTTCTCTCCTCATTCAGTTTTTGGACATAATTCACAGCATGATCAACCACCAAGCTTCTTTCTGCGTCAGAGAAGTGGCAGCGAGGGCATCTACCCTCCTTTAAGTCCAGAGTCAACAGTTGATTCGGTGTCCTGTACGTATGCACCTCTGGGAAGCGTTGGAAGTGGGATCAATCCACCTCTGAGTCCCATGCAGTCCACTCTCGGCTACCACCTGCCTGCCAGGCGTGTACCGAGTGGCATAAACCCGCCTCTGAGCCCTCAGGCCTCTAATATAGACACTGCGTCTGAGACTTACGTACAGTTGGGTAGCATCCGTAGTGGTATCAACCCTCCTCTGAGTCCTCAAGCATCTACATTCGATACGGCGTCGGAGACCTACGCTCAACTCGGCAGTGTCAAAAGTGGAATCAATCCTCCTCTCAGTCGTGAAAACTCCACAGTTGACACAATATCGGAAAACTATGCACAACTTGGCAGCATCAGTAGTGGGATCCACCCTTCATTGAGTGTGCCTTCTTCAAATCTCGACTCTGCGTCTGAAGCCTACGTGAATTTAGGGAGCATTTACAGTGGCATACACCCTGCCTTAACACCTGCTGCTTCGTCTGTTGGATCACGAGCACCGTATGACCAGCATTCAGGTGTGCCAATGGCATTCGGTCGAAATAATCAGAATAATCCTTTGTATCAGTCATACGATACAGTTCACGTGTCGTCTGATGAAGCAAGTGAAGCTGAGTTGGCCGAAACTAAATCTTTAGATGAAGGTCGTGTTGCTGACACAGAGGATAATACTGAGGTTAACATGACCGAAGATGAAAAGCTAAGCAGGAAAATTACATTGGATGAAAAAACTTCAAAAAAGCTTTCTGGAAAGAAAGGGAATGATTCTGGAAAAAGTGTTCGTCGCCGCATTCGTGAAAGTTTCCAACGAGTAACTAACAATAACCGGTCTGATGATATCAAGAGATCTAACCGGTCGGATAAATACTCGAGTGGTTTCAGTAGCGAGAGCAACATGTCGAGTGAGGGAGAAAGTCAGTACACGGTGTCTTCCAGATCTGAGGTTGTTAAAACTCCTCTTTCGACAAGAAGCTCGACGGGACTATTTGCTGCTCAAATTTCCCGTTCTTTCCGTCAAAAGTTTATGAGTAAAAGCAAGGATGGTAGAAAAGAAAGTAACTCTGTATTAAAACGATCCGAAGCTGTTGAGAAAAGCCGAAGCTTGCCCCTTAGTAAGACTGGTTCTGTTGGTGAAGCAGTCGGGAAACGAGCCAGTGCTGGCCCAGAGGATAAGGTAAAAAATTTTGAAAGCAGATCCAAGTTTGTACGAACTCTGACGATGCCACTGAAGCTGGCCTCGCAGCGTCGTCCCAGTCTGTCTCGGGGCATCTCTCGGTCACAACCCACCACACCAGAAATGGCCCGCAAGCATCGCGTCGTCCAGAGTTACACGCGCCAGCGTACCAGTACGAACATATTTGGTCACAACAGCTACATGAGTCCACAGCTACGCATCAGAGATCCTCTGAACGTGAGCTCGCCACAACCTGCAAGCTCCATGCGCTCACTCTTCAGTGGCAAGGAGAAGAACACAATTAAGCACATAAGCAAACCGATCATGGTGACTGATCCGCTGAATTTTCAACGACTCACAACTTCTACCAAGTCTTTGATGACTCACAGGGATAAGAACTACATGCGGCCGCTTGTTAAGTCATATGGGTCAGACGGCAAGCCGCCCATTGCCAGCAAACCTGCACCCCACCACTCCAGCGAGAACCTGCACCGCATCCGCGTGTCCAACTCGGGGGATCTGAGCAGCTCTTCCTTCGAGCCTGCGGCCATGGCTTCCTCCTGCCGCACCAGCGAGCTCTACGCGGACGAACTCTTCCTCGAGGTTTGTGACAAGTGCCGGCAAAATGTCAGCGATGGCATTCAACATCCCTCGATTTGGGGCTTTAATGAATATCTTCCCGCCGGATATGTAAGGTCTCCTGAAGAGATCAAGACCTTAGTAGCCGCTGCTGCCAGGAAGAAGAATGCTAAAGATGATTGTAAATTACAGTAAACTTGTTTGTTAAGTTACTTGATGCAGTTCTAGGTCTGTCTTACGATCTGTTAGATTCTGTGGGGCTTAACACTGGCGTTTTTTGTTTTCATAAGCTTTCGGTAATGCGTTTTCTTATTTTCTTCTTGGTAAGTGGCACTGTTAACTCCAATAATTTAATTGACTGACTTATTGGTTTTTGCCTAACGTCATTTCAGTTCAGTGGTGTCGTGTTGAATTTGTTATACTAATTTTTCAATTGATTTGAGGCAACGCATTAGCTAAATGTATGTCAAATCAAAGCAACTGTAACTGAGGGCTTGTGTATTAATGCTTTGGTGGCGTGCTGTGCAGCACGTCTTGGCTTCCAAGTCTCCACTGATCATTTAATTTGAACTGTCCTCCACTCCGACATACGACGTGACGGCAACACAGGCGGATCCGGTCTCGCTTGTAAATTTTTTAATGCTTCACTCCCTATTAATTGTAGACGATCGTTAGAGATACAGACGGAAACAAAATATTAATTTGCTTTTATGCTTAAGATGATTTTTATTAGCAATTTATTGTGAAAGGAATTTTTAACTTCCTTTCGTTTTATCTAATTTCTATATTTTGCTTCCAGTAGAGTAATGTTCTAATATTTCTTTGGCACAGAAATGAACGAGTGTATTGTTGATATATTTAGTGTATTGTTCGACGTAGTTCTACTAATATTTGCGTTATTTTTATCGTCTAGTTAGCATTTCATTACTAACGTATACGTAGTTATCGTAATGGGCTTCAGTAAGAAGAAATAAGGGCTAGCTTTCCATGTTATTGTTGTTGTTGTTAGTATTATGTGAAGCTACTTGTTCTCACTCCTCCCTCGTCCAGCGTGAATGCAACTATTGTGTTCGCGAGCTTCTCATGTGTTGATCTAAAGTGCAAGACGAGGGTAACTCACCAGGGGCCTAGACAGGGTGGCTTTTAAGGCAAACATTCCCCAAGTACATTACCTTTACTGAACACCAACATTCCCCAAGTACATTACCTTTACTGAACACCAACATTCCCCAAGTATAATACATAACCTTTACTGAACACCAAAGTTCTCTAAGTACATAATCTGTACTGAGCACCAACATTCCCCAAGTATAATACATAACCTTTACTGAACACCAAAGTTCTCTAAGTACATAATCTTTACCGAACACCAACATTCCCCAAGTACATAACCTTTACTGAACACCAACATTCCCCAAGTATAATACATAACCTTTACTGAACACCAAAGTTCCCGAAGTACATAATCTTTACTGAACACCAACATTCCCCGATTACACTACCTTCACAGAGCGCCGCCAATCACAAATAGGAGTAATTGACATAGTCTATATGTACTCGTATTTTGCTTGCTGAGCTTCACGCTCAGATGTGGAGAAGGTGCAGGGCAGCGAGTTGTGTTTTTACTAGTGTTTATGCTATTCCAAGTTTCCTCAAAATGAGTTTGTAATTTTTTCGCTTCCATCGTTTTCACAATTATGCATTACATAGTGGAACATTGTTCTGCGAAAATCGTAGAACTTCTCGCTGTTTTAGGTTGGGAACGACGCTCAGTTCCTCTGAGGAAAGTTTACTTTAAGTGTCTGGCTTAGCTAACGTAGCAGTCCTCTCAAATGTGTTGAGCAACGTGTCCGACATGCCACAGCTCTGGTTATCAAAATTTATTGTGAATTTTTTTCTATTTTTTCCTTGTTTTCGGGAAAGCAGTCTATAAATTATTTCAGTGAACGTCTCTAAAAGTAGAGCCTTCTTTCTTTCTTTCTTTCTTCCTTTCTTCCTTTCTTTCGTTCTTCCTTTTTCTTTTTTTCTTTCTTTTTTCCTTTCTTCCTTTTTTTGTTTCTTTCTAATCTCTTTTCTCATTTTTTCGGTGCAAAGTAAATTTTATTGAAGAAAGAACCTCTTTCGTCCAGGAGCATTTTTGTCACGCCATAGAATGTTCTTCCGTTGTATTCTAATAATCTTAGTTTTAATGGTAAAATTTCATTTGGCGTTAGTGCAAGCCATACCTCATGGTTGCGCTTTTCTAAGTTAAGAATATTTTGTAAAAAATTGCGACTTGAAAATGCAGTTTGATTTAGCATTACAATTTGAAATTTTATAATCAATTCCAGATGATTTGGATTAAGTACTTCAGTTTCGTATTTTCTTTCTATCCTAGGGGTATTTTTATTGAAAGAATTTCCGGGAAGACATTGCAGGAAATTTCGCAAGCAGCACTGGTATCGCAGCGCTTGCTGTCAGACTCGTTACCTCACCAGAGTTGAGTGAAAAAGAGCGCCCTCACAAGTGCGCTAAATGCCGCCTTCCTGTTCGTATGAGCACCATGCTGTCGGTTGCTGTAGCGCGCTCCTGCTGTATAGCAATTGTAAGGGAATTACACCTTCATGCCTTCTCAAAAAATAAAAACAGACACGATTTGCGTTGACCTTTGAATTTTTACGCTTGGGCGTTGGATCTTCTCTGCTTAATATCTTCGTTACCTTCTGTACACGAGTTACTCTGTTTTGCTACAGTAGAAAGCTGAGGAACGATGTAGCACTTCAACACCTTTTTATTAAAAAGTAACAATTAAAAATGTGCGTTGCTGTGTTTGGTACCAGCTTATCCTCGGGTATCGTGAAATGCTGGTATGATAAAGTTAGTATTTTATGTTGGTTGGTCCTGCTTCCAGGTGTAATGCAATAGATATAAACTCCAGACACTGGGGCTTGGTATTCTTTGTTATAAACTACACTGTTTGCAATAACCATTCTCTCGTCCAACAGTTGTTTTATGCATTTATTGCACCTCACTTCAAATTATCCACGTACTTCTTTAAATATTTTCTTTCATTTTCTATTTGGTATTTGGTGTCTTTGTTTATCTCATTCCCTCACTCATTTATTTCAGTGTGTTCTGCATCTTTTTTTAAGCTATTTTGAATTATCACCGTTTGATTCAAGCTACATTTGTATTTGACATGCTGCTGGCATGGCTCCTCCCTTCACATCAAGCACCGTGCCACTGTCGTACAGACCTGCTCCCACTATGCTCTGTTGAGCCTTCTCCTCGCTACTCACCTACTCATTCTCCACCGTATTTCCATTACTGAATTGTTGTTGTAAATTGCCTATTTGGAAGGTTTAATTTTTACCTCCGTCTACGTATCACATCTGATGTCCATACTTCTTTTTCAAAATTATTTACTACCGCATCTGTCTCTGCTGTCTCTGTCACCGATTAGTTTCCACTCGCTCGTTTCCCTGTACCGTCCCTTGCTCTTGCATTGCCGTCTCTCTTGGTCGGTGTTTGCATCTTTGATGACCTGCATTCGACCGCCGCTATTGCGTGAGGGTTCACAGCGCGGCTCACTCCCCCAGCTGGCGCAGATGGTGACGATGATGAGCCCGTCTACGACACGGTATGTGAGGACGACGACTACAGCCTCATCGATGCCCAGCTCGTTGGTCTCGTTCAGCCTGCTGAAGGGCCTCGTCCAGACGACCAACAACAAGAGGTACGTGTTCGCCTGAAATATGTGTATGGCAACATGTGTTGTTAGCTGAAATGATGGGTGTAGTTGTGAAGCTGTAATTACTTAGATGGGTTCACAATATGAAAGCAGTTTCAATGTGTGAGAGAGAGACGCGGTTTTAAGCTGGAAGATCCTGCTTTAGACTGGGGCTCCTATTCATGGATCTGTACCCCATGCATCATATTTCTAGGAATTGCAATCTTTTATCTTGACTTGTCGCTCTCATAGAACGTGAAGGTTACTTTTCAACTCCTTAGCTCATGGAATTTTCTCGTTGGTATGCAAAAATAAATTGTTTTGGGCTCGACTGGAAGCTAAGTGCTTTAACAGAATACTCGTCTCTAACCGTAAAATTGCAAATAAACTTACCGCACAACCACATAGCTAGCGCACATTCGTGTCAGTCCTCATAATACGCAGAATAAAAATAGATTTTTAGTGTTGAAGTGTCTTCATTCTGTTGAGTTTAGACTTAACTTTACTTGTTCCATTAGTCTTGTTTACTGAGACTTCTGCCTGCGGTGTCGGGATGTGCCAAGCGAGACACGTGTAAAGATATGTGATCTTAAGTTGTTTAAATTTGATTGAACAGTTAGCCGCCAGCAAACACAGTTGTTATGCCCAAAATGTAAATTCTAAAAATTATGTTCACAAACGCATGTGCGTGAAGAAATTTAATAAAGTTTTGAAAATGAGTATTATAATCACGTGTTACATATAGTTATTAATGTGCGCCTCAGGATACCGAACTAGTTTTACCTAAATATGTGAGAAAATTTGTATAAATCATAGAACCCGAGAAGAATTCTTTTAGCTTCGTTTAATGCTCAAATCATGAAATTAAGGAATACAGACATGTCTGTAAACGTACTGGAGATCTGGTTGTTGCTTGCCCTGCGGTTGCCGTGTGTATATGTAGTGATGTCTGCGCTCATGGAGCTGCTGCGTGAGGAGCACGCTGAGGCTGAGCTCGGAGAGCTCACTCGACTGCTGCAGTTCTTCTTCATCCCTGTTTTTGGTAGGATATGCTTCTCATAGACCGCTGAACTATTATATTATTATAGGTGGTTTTTATTATGTAAATAGCTACCATCATCGCTGCAAATGTGCCATTCCATTATCAACAGAAAGTTATTCGTAATAATGTGTTCTGTTGTCCTCAGAAAATACATCTTGCACCTGACTGGGACGCTATATTTGAGGTATACTGTGTACTTTCACGTCTGATTCTTTCGATCAATAATTTTTTAACTTCAACGTTCTCCGCTCTCGTGACCACAGTCGGGTTTGTGTGAGCCGACTGATCATTAACAACGTGTGCTCGCTGCTCTGTGTAGTCCAACTTCACGGAAATATAAACGAGGCAAATTATGCTATTGCAGTCGACTTCGCTTAGGAACACATCCACAAAATGAAATCGGCTACATTTAATAACCAGAACCGTTGCAACAAATTAAAATATGTGATCCAAGCATTTGTGATCAATGCTTTCGGGATTCGAAGGAAATGTTTGCGTACATGGGACAGTCTTCACTATATATTGTGTGCTCCTTGCTTGTTAATATGCATATCAATATAACAAAGTTGAAATGGCTTGTTTAGATCCTCACTCAGGCTCAGAATCAGAGGCGTTCTAATAAATTGGCGTCATATCAAAGAGCTGTGTGTGCTTCGGAAATGGAACAGGCTCTCTTCTCACTACGTTGTAAAGGACCTCTGCAGAATGTATAGAAAGGACAGTAATATTTTTTTCAGGAGGTATCTCAGTCAATAACAAATACTTTTACTTTCAATTTATTTGATTACGATTTTGCGTTTCGTGAAAGCTATTCATAATTTTATGATCGACTAAACTCGTTTTGAAGTTATAGATTTCGAAAATATTAGTCACATAAGAGCTGATAGATGATGCTAGACATAAACGTCAGCTTCAAGCAACAGCATCGATGAGAATGATAAAGAATTGTGTTCTTTATAAGTGAAATCGACTGTAATTCTGTTCTCTCTCATTAATTGAACATTGTTCAAATTCGATCGTTTTTTCTCTTACAGCTGCCATGAGCATCTCGGTTTAAAAGAAGGCCTCACACTCAGCTCCACTAACGCTTCATTCGAACTCTAACAACTAATCATTCGTCTCTATCTTAACATAACACGTAGCACTAGTGTTACTCAGCCTGTTGTTATTAAACTATTGACTGTGCTGCATTACGAACGAATAAGACGAGCTTTCAGTCGGACTCTACTGGCACCTCTCGGTCTTCCCTCGTTTGTATGGTCCATTTTCTTCGCTGACGTAACAGACTCGAGCTACTTTTTCTATCATGAGCTGATTCCCTACTCCATGTTGCATGGACAGTCATCTTGTGTATTAATTCTTTTGTGGTCTCTGCGCATAACTTGATCCATAGCACTGTGCATGGGATTGGCAAATGGAATGGAAGTTTCGACAGTTTTGCTCGTACCGATTTACTCATCAAACTTTGAGATGAATGATTGATATTGATAACACATTATGGTTAGCAAAAGTCATTGTAGTTGTTGGATTCAGCTTTAAATTTTGTTCTGTACTTTTTCGATATTTCTTGGTTTTCCAAGCTGCTAGTATTTTTGAATGTTTAGTACTGTAATTGGCAACCGAATAAACAGTTGGTACACGTCTTTTTGATGAATGTACGTAGACCACCTTTTATTTCCACTTGTCAATTGTAGCTCAATTTGAGCTCGTACTTTGTAAAATTGTTCTTTTCAAAGTTTTTGTTGGAATGAGCTGCTGTAGGAAAAGTAAAGTAAATTCTGTATAGTCGATAATTTTCACCTCAGATTTTAATTTTTTATTTATTTTAGCTAAATGTATTTTTTTGTGCCTAAAAAGTGTTTGATATGACTCGTGCATCGATCAACTCGAAAATAATTAGAAATTGATTCAGATCACACAACTTTTGACGCTACGATCATTACCCTTACGCCTAAGGTATTATCTCAAAATCACAATTTTCCCTGCAGATCGAATCTCTGGCAGACGAGCCTCTGGCAGCTTCAGTAGCGGAGCAGTCGAGCACTGGAGATGCTACGGTGTCGAGCTCGCCAGCTGCGGTGCTGGTGTCGTGTAGCCTGGCCAGCTCACAGCAGCAGGTGATCACGTCGGTGTCCACCCATCAGGGCTCCCAGACCAGCCTCGCCTCCCCCGTCCAGAAGCCCACCGTCTCCTCTCAGGAATACGAGCGCCTGATCAAGATGATGGACCAGAGCCAGCGAACCATACAGCAACTTCAGTCCGAGAATCATTTCATGAAGTCGCAACTTAGTCAGCTCACGACCAAGGTGGGGCTGTGCATCATTTACCGTTGCAAAGCGGGCTAAGGACATTACAGACGTTTGTTCCTTCCGACTTGGTTTTTCGCAGAAAGAGTGCGTTCGAGGAGATAATTTCGCCGGACCTGGTGTGCGCTGCTTGGAATGTTCTTCAGTGTGTCTTGTTGGATTTAGTGATTTTCAGTGTATGAAAAGAAAGACCGAGCTTCTCTTCGGAAGAGCATGCTAATGAAGGCCATAAAAATTGACGTCTTTGGAGGCCGTGATGCTCCTCAGCTACACGTGGTAGATTAGACAACACTAGTTACATACTGGGTTGATTTTTGTTATTTGTTGGCCATGCTTTGCAATTTCTACTTCTTCGTTTAGATTGCAGTAGACGTGTCATCTCTGTAATCCTCTCTAATGCAATCATTCATCTTATTTTTCGGGGCTCGGTAATCCGTGATCTCTCGGGTTAACGACAGATCAGCTTGTCCATACTCTTCACTGATTTCCAAATCGTAGTTTTTTATGAATACAAATTTTTTTAACGTTATGCCCTAAATAGTCGCAATGTGAGTTGCTCTCACATTCTTCAGAAATTTGGCCTTAGAACTGTGAACCACTTACAGGCGCATTAATTTTCATCCTACTCCCCCTAGCGCGCATTTATTGCCGATTTTCCAAATGTTGCTAAGTTGTTTTTTCATGTTTATATATTACAAGATTGTATATAAAATAACGTATGGTGGTTATTGACCCCAAAATAAGAGACAAATACAATAGGAAAACGTTAAAAAAATCGTTCTTTGTGGTAAACTAGGGTTCAAAATAAACGGATGTCAATTGAGTGCATCCGTAGGATGAGGGTATGCGTGGGATGCGTCAATTGAGCGCATCTATCCGTAAGTGGTTAAATATTATATTTTTTGTCTCCATTTAGTTTATGAGTGAAAGATCATTTTGATGTTTACTTGAATCACATCGCAGACTTACCCACCTTCCAGCCAGAAGTAGTTGTGCTAGTTCAAAATACTTGTTCATGAGACCTTAATTTGGCAAGGGTATTACGTGTCACTTTTTCGAGGTGTTTGGTTTGATTTGTTACTGCGCAGAAACTTACGACTCTTTTGTCGCTACTACGAGATGAGGCTTAGCATTGTTAATTTTTAATATTTTCCATGTCTTGTTTTCTCTTAGCAATGAGCGTTCTGTAGCCTCGGTGGTCTGCTGCGCCATTGTGGTTTTTGTTACCGTCAAGGTTTATCAGGCCGCCGCCCTGCTGCTGTGGTGTATACATAGGATCTGGTCACCCATAAATCCACCGTGAGAGTACTAGCATTCGTCTGATCCTTCACACCTTTATGGTGGTACTTGACGTGGTGCTTTATAATGTTGTGTTTCATGGCTTGCCAACATTTCATTTCCTGTATCGCACAGCTGCAGCAACTGAAGCAGGAGAACGACACCCTGCGAGTGTTTGGGTCTCCTTCACCTCCCGCCACGCACTCGCCATCACATGCCTCTCTCTACCAGAGCCTTCCACCTATATCTAACGGCAACAACGTCTTCTCAGTGAGTGTCTCTATAGAGAACAGGGTTTCGAGCTCTTACTTGGACAATACTGCTATACAATTAAATATTGAGATCATTTATCTTTCCCATCTCATCTCAAAGGGTTACTGTGCAATTCTAAGTTGTGTAGTTGATTGAAGTAAAACTCTTTATTCATGACCGAATTAGTGCAGGATCGTTCAGCGTTGTTTAGTTGCTAGATTAGTGCAATTAGTTGCTAGATTAGTAGCAACTTTTTACAGAAGCTTTAAACACAAGCTTCTCGCTCCTACATTTGAAGGGTGTGCTTTAGGTGCAATAAGTAAAGTATGGGCCTTGTTTACAAAAGGTCCAACTTGCTGCCAGCTGGTAGTTTGTGTCGACAGTATAGCGTTGTGCAGCTAATCACCGTAGTCGTATTTCTTGAAAACTTTGCGTTCTAGACTCCTGAATTGAATTTGAATGGGGCTTATTCTTCCGATTTCTGTGTGTTGACTTAACTTGTTTGTTTATTTGTATCTGCTCATGTGTGATGTGCGGCAGAGGTTGCAATAAATCGTGATGAACAACGCACAGAAGTTGCACCTTTTCTTTGTGTGAATTATTAACTAACTGTAATGTGAACACGGCTGTCATGGAGTGAAACTCTTGAATTACAGCACCTATTTTCTTCACTCAAGTACTTGAGTCTCTTTGCTATCGTTTGATTGCCATTGTTTTTTTCACGAGTGAACCAATTGTAGTTTGCTGCTTCTTGAGAACACTTATAATCGATGGTTGATGAACATTCTTCGCGTCTATTTCTTATTACTTCTTACACAATAAGTTTATTCGGTCGCTCCGAAATAAAGATCAACCTGGAACTGATGAGATATGCAACTTCAATTTCCAGTATTTTTTCGGTCAAAATAGCAGTGAGCTGCGTTACTCTTTGCATATTTGGTGCTTATCATAAATTGATAAAAAACGGAGGTGGTTAGAATATGAGATTTTGATTGACGCATCTTTTCACGAAACAATTTTTTATATAAAATACATGAATTTTAGATGGCCTGTTGCTTCTGTGTTATCGTTTTGATTTGAGTGAATGGTATGACCGAGGCCAATAAAGACCAGCTTGGCTGGCAGAGCTGTGATCTCACCTTGTTATGCAGCGTCTCACACTTCGCATTACTTGTGCGAACACAGAATATTACTACACCTGCAGTGACTTGGTATTCAGATGCTGACCTGCATTCGTTTGATCGGTGTGCAGCTTTTAGATCGCACTTGAACACCGCCCTCGGCTCAATACCTGACTATTGATAGGTGACGGTTTTAAGTCGGTAACTCATGGCGCTTGAAATTTATATTAAGACATCTTTCAATTGTCTTCCAATTAAAAGATGTAAAAGATGTATCACCGAACGTGATTGAGATGGAGAAAAGGTTGCTGTTACCTGGTAGTGAATTCAATGAAGACGTGAAACGCTGCACAAGTTGAAAATTGCAATCATCTTGCTTTATCTTGTAATATGGAAGTTTTACTGAGCCTTATACAGTTTTCTAATAACCAAACTGATCTTTTCGCTACTTGACATAAGACTGTAAACAGATTTTCGATTGTTAAAACCTGAATGACTTTTCTCAACAGTGTAACAGTTCTGAAAGCTGCTCAAGTGGCCGCTGCTTCTCCTCTCTTCCTAACCACCAGTACGAACCCACTTCGCCACACCACCATCACCACTCTACCAATTCTCAGCCCCGCCACATCGATACGTCGTCCCATCATGCAATTCCGGCCATGTCTTTCCCACTACCTCCTTCACAGTACAGCACTCCTCCTCCTTCCTTGCCTTATAGTCCTAGTAGCTCGTCTCACGGTCCCAGTAGTTCTCCCCGTACTCCTTTTTTTAACGTGCTCACGAGTGCGAATAACGCCAACAAGGAGTGGAGTAGAGGTCGTCCCTTCAGCATGTATGACTCCAGAGACCAGTCTCGCAGCGCCAACACCCACTGGCGATCTAGTGTAAGTGCACGTATTGGCCCATTTATTACTCAGAGGTATCTGAGTCGTCTTTAGCATCGTTATTGTGATCTTTCCCGTTCGTGGTGTGGGAACAAAGATCAAAGAACTGTATGGACGTCTAGTTATTCGTGATGATGAAAAGATTTCTTAAATATTTTTTGTGTCTTGTAACCCATTCTGTTCTGCTAGCTTCAATATTTTGCTTGTACAAGATGCTGGTGAGGTCCCTAAGATATGTCACTGTGGCAGCTGCGAGGGAGTAGCTGCAAATAATTTGAGCTCGTTAATCTTGCTGCGTAGCCGGGAATATGTAGCAGATATACAAGAGGCATGTGCACATGCTTGTGGATTCACTCTGGTGGTCTTTTGTGCGCAGCCTCACGATGCTGTGGAGAACAACAACGACTGGGAAGCAAAGACCTCTTTGTCCTCGAGTGCGCAGCAACGCGGCGCTAGTTCAGCACACCAGCGCTCGGCCTCCTTTAGCGAAAACAGCAGCCGCCCCAACTGCGACCTGCCTACCCAGGCTGAGGTGGGCCCTTGCTTCCCTAAAACGTGAATTCTTTACACACTCGCATATTTCTGAACCAGGGACGGACTGTCTTCACCTCAATTGGCCGCTCCATTATAGTATCAGCAACGCTCCTCCATGATAGGGTTTTTGACCGTACGAACGTAGATTTTTACCTGAATGTCTTGATGCTGACTTATGTCTACTGAAATATGCGCTATTCTGAAGTTTAACCGTTTTTTGATTGTTGGATGCTTGAAAATAGCCTGCCTTATTCGGAATCACGAGTATTTTCGATTATGGATTTTAGATATAGAACTAGATATGTAAATTGTAGAAACTAGACTGGACCAAACTTGAAAGATTAAGTGGGCATTGAGAATTCAATTCACTGTGTGTTGATAGAAGGGGATAAGATGTTTGACTGCAAACCAGTGTTGTAGTAGTTTGTGCGAATAATTCTACTCGTGTTTGTCTTGTATACAGTATTTGTTTGCATTGCTCTACCGATTGTTGTTCATTACTGCTTTGGTTAATATTACGTTATGACTGTGTTAAGAAGGTAACTGTGCTACTGGTGTGGCCATAGCAGCCTCTCGTCGCTTCGATGTGATGTCTAACGTTTACTGGAAATATTTGACAGATGTCCGCTCTCTCGTCCAGCATTGCGGAAGGCATCCATGAGCTGCTTGCTGTGGTGCAGGCCGGCGAGGCGGATCGTCAGCCTGAGAAGTATATCGCTTGCTCTGAAAAAATCTGTGCTAGCGTCCGTGACATGGCCTCAGCCTTTAAGAAGGTGAGCAAGGCTTGTACTGGTCCTCGACTTCATGTGGGCCTGTTTGGTCAACTTGATATTCCACACTCAGTTTGACATGATGACAAATGTAGTGAACTTTTTTCATTTTGGCCAGTTAAAAGTTCATGCGCTGTTGAATTCCAGAAGCGACTTACAACCAGCACTGGTGACGATATTTTAGATCTTTTAGCTGGAGTTCGAGGGATGCCTTTAACCATCAGCAGGTGCAGTTTGAATACTACTGTTTTTATTCAGGTTTAATCTATAGAGCTAAGATGTGTAAGTAGAAACCATTGTACCTGTGTCCTGAATTGACTGCTGACCACCCTTGCCGGTCGTCCCTTTACACATGGGGAACCGCACAAGCGTCAGATCTTAGTACATACGCCTATGTTACTAAGAAGAGCACCCCTGAAGCACACGTCTTGCTCGTTAGGCCGGGCCTTTAGTGAATGACTACGTCGTTCACACTGTGAATTACAGATATTCGAAATGCTAGGTAAATGTAACGCTTGTAGCCAAGCCTAACACGAGCATAGTCAGGAGAAAGTGACAGTCATACTTGGAGATGTACCGATAGTATCGGTATCGACCTTTTTATCGAGTATCGGTATCGGCGTCCAAAAAAAAATAAAGGATCTTATCCGATACTCCGATACTTTGATACTATTTTCACGAGACTGGTAATGGAAAATTTCGGAAGACAAACTTAATAACGAACGTCAACTGTGTAAATTTATTTACTCATCAGATGTAATGATAAAAGTTAGATTTAGTGTGAAACATATCAAGAAGTATGAATGAACATGAATAATTATGGTCACAACCTATTTCATTTACACAGAGAAAAAAGGCTTGAGTGTGCGTACGCGTATTCACAAACACACACAAGAACACGTGACATCTGTCTGAGATCACGCAACGCATGCTAGTCGAATGCTACTTAATTTAAAAGTTTCTTAATGAATAATGTCTATTATTTATTTTACAGAGTTCGTCGCTTCGTATTGAATATTGCCAAATATATTTCTCGAATAAATTAATTTTCAATTGTATGTCTCAAGAGACGATATTACAGAAAAAAGAACGACTTAGCATCTCGTCAAGTTCAGTACGCTACAGGCGGTTGAGCTGCGAAAGTCGTAGGTGTGTGTATCTTGCTTGTGCTAAACTATCATGGCCTCTACGAGCAACACAAGTTCAAACTCGGGAGTATGGAAACGTTTTATTGTCGACGAAACAAATGAGGCAAGAGCTACATGCACTGTATGTAATAAATCTTTTTCACGAGGTGGAAAGAAGGCAAATTCTTCAACACAACAAACTTGAGAAAACTTTTGAAGAGTAGCCATGCTGACAAATACAACTGTTTAACAAAAGAAGAGGATCTCAAGGAAGAAGAAGAACAGAAAGTTAATAAGAAGCAGCAACTAGACAATTTCTTAGAAAAACAACAGTAAAAAGCATGCCCTTCAGAAGATATTAAAAATATAGAAACTCAAATGACCATCAGCGAAACTATTGCTCGCAAGCAGCCTTTGGACATCCATAGTGATCAATCGCAAGCAATACATAGAGCTATTGGAGAAATGATAGCAAGTGACTGTCAACCTTTTTCAGTGGTTGAGGACATAGATTTTTCTCGTTTAATGCAAAAAATAAAACCTAACTGTGTCTCTCCTAGCCGAAAGTACTTTTCGGAAAAAGTTCTGCCTGAAATTCATAGCAAAGTACGTAATAAAATAAAAAACATAATTGATGATTCCTAAAACATAAGTTTCACCTCTGATATTTGGACAAATAATGCCAACCATTCATTTATATCTCCGACAGCACACAGCATCAACAAAAACTTTGAAAGACAAAATTTGGTTTTGCGAGTTGCTCCTTTTGTTGGCTGTCATATATTAAGCAGAATTTTTGAGGTAATTGAGAGCGTCATTTCTGATTTTGGTATACCATTCTATAAAGTACATTGTGCTTGTTCGTGATAATGGCGCCAATATGGTAAACGGCCGAGTCGAGACTGGTCACAGTGACCTGGCTTGCTTCTTGCACACATTACAACTTGTTATTCATGATGTTTTATTTGAGCAAAGAATTGTCAAAGATATGATCACTGATTGCAAGAAAATTGTTGGGTATTTCAGTCATTCTTCGCTGGCTTGTGGAAAACTCTTGACCTTGCAAAAACAGCATGAGTTGCCTGAGCATAAACTCAACATATTATCATTGTATCATGTTTAATGGTTGTACAGGAGTGCAATCCTGAGTTGCCTAACAGTGCGTAATTGTTCCTTTTTATTAATGTATATTGCTATTTATTATAAAATTAAAAGTGTCGGTATCGGCACCTGAAAAAATTGAGTATCGGCCTCTTTTCTGGTATCGGTACATCACTAGTCATACTCTGCGACCGTACTTTGCCTGATCTACTTGCTAGCTTCTGCTATTCTTGTGCTCGTCTCATTTTCATGCTAGTTAAGGGCAGTGCATTTGAAGGGGTCGTGTTATTTGGTCGTTAATTCTGACCGAGCCGTTCATAGAAACGTATTTTATCCATGTCGAAGTGATTAGAAGCATATTTTGTTCGGACGCCTCTGTCTCCCAGCTCTCCTAAACGCCCTTCCTTCTTGACCAGGGCCGGGACGGAGATAATGTGCCTCCTGTGATCCACGCAGCGCTAGTAAGCCTCGTACAAACGACCGTCGCGCTCAACAACCTTTGCAGCGAGGGTGTTTATTCACATCACATCGTCGACAAAGCCTACGCTGTCGCCAAAGCTACTAAAGGCATCGTCTCATATTTCCAGTAACCCTCAGGCCTCGACGGCAGCTTGCCTCATCAATGTTATGCATCTTGGCCTCGATATTTACTAATTTTTGTAGTGATTATAATCGCTTACGACTGAAATGCTTCTACATAGTTTACTTAGGTTTTATAATATTAATTCAATTTTACGAGAAATTATTCGAGTATTCTTTCATGTAAAGTGATTTATCTAAATACTTGTAAACCTCGCACGAATAACTGTTTACATGTAGAGTGTGTTATGATAGCAAGCCTTCCTCGTGATATATTGTGCCTTCTGAGACGGCGCTGACTCCAGCGTTAGAGTACAACGTGCCTGAGCCTCACCTAGACCTGTTACCTGCCTCTTGTTACTCATGTCCGTGTTGTGTGTGCTAGTGTTGATGCTCATCTACTTGTTGAAACTTCATCATACTGTTGTTTTAGTGAGTTGAATGTTCTTATGACTCCCATTTCATTGTTCGATAGCAAGGTTCTGTCATGATTATCTTCAGCTCTTCTTGTACATTTTTCTGTCTTTTCTTATTTCGATTTAAACTTCTCGTTTATCAGCTAAAACCTTTCAACGCTCACGAGTGTTGTGGTTGCACCTCTCCATCTCTCAAGTTTTCCTCTACTATCAAGACTGCCTGAGTTGTTATCTATTAATTCATTACGTTTATTTTTCGTGCCAATTCCGTATAATATACTCGGTACAACGTTTTTTAATGCTGGTTTATTGAACTTTTATTGCAGTTTTTTGTGGTGCGGTCAAATGGATTGTTACTGTCATCAATCAATGAATGTTTCTCAAAACTCATTCAATGCTTCTATACTGGTGAGTCAGCATGTCATACTTACCACACTTTTGCTGGTTTTTGCATTAGACTTGAATAAATCGACGGATCTCACAAAACAATTTCAAGTGCAGCTAAGGCTAGGCAAAGTTGAAAAGAAGCTGCAGTTGTGGTGGACAGATCTCCAGTGCCATGCTCGATAGTAACTAGCGGGAGTTTAGTGGGGAGCTTCCAGGTGTCCTGGTCACAATTTCTGTGGAACCGTTCAGTCTACATCGACGAGTACTTTAACTTCAAACGTTGGGTAGCCACAAATGACAAATTTTGATTTAAAGGAAACTTTGTTACTTCCTGTGAAAAGAACTGGTGTAACATTAGTGTTTTCGGTATTGGTACCTCGAGCAAAAATTTTTAACTCGTTTGTGTTGCGAATGATGTGATATTTCAATATATGGGTAAAATTTTACTAAAATTATGTGAGAGGCGAGTTCCTTATTCCACTTCAACTCAGGTCATTTTGCCTTATGAGAAGCCAATGATTAAGTACCTAATAAAGTACGAATATTTCCTCAGTGTTTCACATCTTGAGGGTTAGTCGCTCTATTTTCTATATTTTAATTGCAGTTCTCTGACGCGTTTTTGCCAGACAAATCATATCCTTGTATTATTAATTAATGCCTCATAAAAGTGATATAATTTAGCATATGCTTGAGTCCTATTGAATTGAGTGTGGTTGTATTGAAGCGGCAGCTCCTGGGCTTCGTTATAGCTATGAAAACTAGCGTGTTCACACGTAAACGATAAGCAGTACAATGCAGACATGTATCAGTAAGCTTTCTGAATACTTTCATAGTCTGAACGCTGTTTTTCGATTGCTCATTGCATTCCTGAGAGACAATTTGATATTTTGATAATTGACATTCAACAGCATGTGCTGCCTTTTATTTGAAAGTCGTAGTTCATTCATTTTTCAATCTTTACTTCGTGTTTCAGAACTCATTTTTCAAATGAAGTCCTTGTTGTACGAAGGGATATTTGTTTTCTATAAGGAACGTTCTTTGTTTTCACTCGCCAACTCTCTTTGAAAAGTTCCTCAGTGCACATCTGATGAAGCGCAGGTGTGAGTACTGGTAGGTTATGGAAAATTGAGAGTCCACCTACAACTAGGTAATTAATTACGTATAGTCAACTTCCTTATATGGTGCCTTGTTTGCTGAACATGTGTCGTGCTGCTCTTGGTGTGTTGTGCGTATTCAGTTTCCTGGCGCTCCGTATTTCTGGAATGTTAAGTGATCCTGTAGTTAAACGGTTACTACATCACTTCACCAAATGATAATTCGTCTGATATTTTAAGTGATATTTTTGCTTAAATAAAAATAGTTGGAAAATTCCTTATTTTGTCAAATTCTGATTATTTGAAAGGACGTCATGGATCATTTTGCTTGTACGTGAATGAATATTTCCAGGTCGTTTTCTGATATGTTCATTGTGTATATTGTTCATATAGTGTTTTTTATGTGTAGTTTATTCAAAAAACCAAACATTTCATTCCAAAATTGAGTGTTCACACTTTTCAGTTAGAAGCCGTAGCCGCCCTCAGAAATTTTACGATTCTGTTTAAGTGTTCATCGTTCACAGTTGCTGGGAGGTTACAAACTTTACAATTTTCCTTAATTTCTGTGCTCCTAATTAGCTTTGGTGTGAGATACTGAAAATTTTGGCGTTCTTTTCCCCGTGTATGAGAAAGAGGTAAATGAAACCGTTGCGTTTGCAAGCTTTGCATGCTCCTTACAATTATTTTTTCATAAGCTCTTCCTGTGAGTGTCTGCATTCAGGACAAACTCGTGAGTCTTGAACTTATCAAGTACTTGTGAAGTCCTTATGGCGTTGAGGTTTCCAGAAATGAGCGCCACAGTTCTTGACTTGGGCCAATATATTTGTGGAGTTAAAGTACGATTTGGTTTCTGAGAGTGAAGCTGTGCAATGTTAACATTATTGACCTACCTGTTGTGTCTTCCAGATTGTAAGATGTATCGAAGTTGACTTGCTAATTCTATTGAATGTTACAGCTCGAACATTTATAACTCACTACATTTTTGTATTTCGTTAGAGTAGAACTAATAAACAGTAACTTTGCGTCCGACTTCACATATAAAGAGAGTTAGTACGAGATCTCCGTATCTTGAACTACTTGGTCGTTACGGCAGCACTGCGTCCTCGACAGCTAATGTTCTGTTGTTTTAATACGATAACAAAGTCACTTTATAATGATTATTTCCGCGTGTAAATATTTGTTCTGAGTAGCTAATATTTTGTGTACTTTACTTTAGAAATAATAAATGATCCGCTATTCATTTTGTTTGCAAACCTTGTTGAAACGTTCAAGTTTTCAATTGCATTTCGTCTCTTATTGTATAACCTGTTCTATGTCATCTCTAGTTTATTCTGCAAAATATTACTTTTTGATATTGTATATTTTACTAATTGTTTATACTAGTGAAACACTAGTGGTAGATGCAGGTTGGCTAAAATAAAGCCTAAGCAGATGTTTGTGCCCTGAAACAAGTTTATTTGAAAAGCTTGTCTTATTTCTACAATAGTACCTATTACTACGATTGTAATTCGCCTCTAAAGCGAGCTTATTTTACGATATAATTTTCTCCATTTAAATCAATTTACTTTAACGTTTTGATCCCAAAATTAATTTAAATTTTTCAAGCATGCTTCAAAATTGAAATGTACAGTTATGAAGAATTTATCAATTAAAAACCATGAATGGTAAAGCAAAAAGATAACTTTACTACTTGAGTCTGAATCTTTAAGTAATTCTCCTTAGTGACAGCTCTGAGAACTTACTATGTGTGCTACTTAATTTCATCTTTCCCCTACTCTGCCTCACAACTTTCGGTGTTTGAAATTTGCTTGAACTCTGATTTTAATGTTTTCAAAAACTTCGTCAATACTGGATGTCCTTAAACTTACTAGCTCGGTGGTGGTAATTCCATCGTTTACATCTGATCGACTTTTCATCGAACTCTTTCTTTGACTAGACCAGGGTTTCCCAACCTTTCTCTGATTTTGTACCTCTTTAGTGTTTCCACAGATGAGCATGAGACCTTGAATTTTAAAATATTTGAAAAAAATACATTCACCGATATATATACCTAAATATTAAGAAATGAATAACATAACATTTTTCCTATTTATTAACATTAAATGTACCCCTTTTGATAAGCAAACGTACCTCTAGGGGTACATGTACCCCAGGTTGGAAACCCGTGGACTAGACTGTAATTCACTTCGATTAGAGTATTATGTTGGAAAATTGACAGAAATATGTGAAGGAAATTTGACTAAACCGTTAAGATTGTTTCAATTCGCCGTACGGAGGCCTACTTGTCAGGCCTAAGGAGACTTGGCTTCCCTTCGGCTCCGTGGCCAGCAGATTTTCAGAGTCAGCAATTGTAGCTTTAGGGAGTCTCATGCACAAGGAGTGTGCGGCATGTGAGAATCATTGTTGCCATGGGTGTGCTGCGTGTGGGGCGTATCCATCAGCATTGTTGCGTGTGAGGCTAGTATAGCAGCATTTTTGCGTGTGAGGCTAGTATAGCAGCATTGTTGCGTGTGAGGCGGGTATAGCAGCATTGTTGCGTGTGAGGCTGGTATAGCAGCATTGTTGCGTGTGAGGCTGGTATAGCAGCATTGTTGTGCGATATGTGTGTTGCGTGTGAGGTGGGATTAGCAGTGTTGTTGCGTAATGTGTGTTGCGTGCGAGGCTGGTTTAGCAGCATTGTTGCGTGATGTGTGTTGCGTGTGAGGTGGGCTTAGCAGTGATGTTGTGTGATGTGTGTTGTATGTGAGGTGGGCTTAGCAGTGTTGTTGTGTGTTGTATGTGAGGTGGGTTTAGCAGCGTTGTTGCATGAGGTATAAGTTTCAGGGTGTCCTTGATGTAACGTATTTGTGTAGGAACAATTTTGGTGGTTGTTCAGAGCCCTAGCTACTCAAAAATTTCTGTATAATTTTTTAATGACACGCTGTGAGACTGTTGCCCTCTTCCACTGATGTACCTAAGATTGTTAATTAATGTTCATTCGAAAGAAATAGTATGGAGTGAAGACATGGTATTTTTGTCTTAAGAGAGTAGTGCAGCGTTTTCTAGACATCCTAGTAGTGAAGCGTTGTCTTGTACACTGGTAATTATATAGGCTTGCAAAATTCTCACATGATAAATGTTCGGGCAAAAATAACTATAAATTAATACATATCGACATAACACTATTTTTAATACGAAAATTAGACGAGTGGCGTAAAATAAATTCATAAATTAGACATGAAACTGCCCCACTACTCCGCTCACTAAATAAAGTGTTGGGAAGGCGCTCGCTTCGCTGTACACGGTATACGGAACATCTCGTTTTTATTCTCGTTTGCATTCAGAACTTGCCTCTTTTAGAAAGCGTGTTTAGAATGAAATTAGGTTTCTGCCTTGCTCTTCTCCGGCGATGGTTATACATCCCAAGTGTTTTTTCAAGGTGTATACATAATAATTTCTGCCTTAGATCCCCCAGGGGGAAAAGACTGAACGGTGTCCGCTGTCAACATTCTAGTGTCGTCTGACCTCGAGTGCTGTCAATAATAGCATTCGGTGACACGTTTCTCCCGAAACACAAGTGCGGTCCCCATGTTGCAAAAAATGCATGGTCTCACCACACAATGGTGAACGGCAGCGGCAACATGTGGAGGAAGGCTCTCAGGGCTGTGGCGGCTCTGGTGCAGGTTGGGTGCTTAGCTCACTGCACCCTCGAGTTCGCCGCTGATCTTGTCGTCGTAAGTCCCCTAATAATTTCTCTTTTGATGATTTTTTTTCAATAACTTGAATGCATTCTCGTTATATTTTCAACAGACCGGCTCCGTCAGTGTCCACGCTTTCCCATTGAAAAATCCAGAATACCATGGTTATAATTCTTGTATACCCGTTCTGATTTCAATTGAATAGTTTTTCTTCGGTAATAGGTAGGTAGTAATGGGACGGACGGACACACAGTGAGAGGGAGATACACTATTATATAAGTGTATTCAACATTCAAAATGGCTTACTGTTATAATACTTATGTGATAGAAATACATTGGTTGTTAATACAACAAACTGTGGTTATGTTCTAACAATTTAAACAAAACTTAAAAATAAAAGTACTCAAAAACTGCAAAAAGACGTTTACCTCGAAGAACGTTGCATACAACGTAATGTGACAGTTCTAGTTTCCAACAGTAAGACTACAATCTTGTAGTTAGATATGCGAGGAAGGATGAAACTTTAAATTGAAATTTCAGATATGCTGGTCGATCGCTCAGTGTTATGTGTAGATAGTCTATGAAATTTGAATTATAACTGTATTAATTGAGAATTTCATTACGTTCAATAAAATCGAGAGTTACGTATCAGAAAAAGACGATAAAGGAGAAAGGAAACTTAAACATGTCATGAATTGCCATGAGTGAAATACCGATAGAGGCAAAGGGGAGAATATTTTAAATACATCTACTTAGACTCAGTATTTCCACTGAACTTACCAATGAGTGCAATGCTTAGCAGTTTACTGAGAATTGATTGAAAAAGTCCTAATTCATTCATGTACATTCGAAACTCGTCTATCCACCGTGTGTACTACATTGACATCGTACCCAGCGACCAGTGACCACCGTGTATAGGCAAACAGTCATGCGTCTTATACCTAGACAGGTGCGCTCAGGGAACACTTCATACAGGCGACTTGTGGCAGTAACGAAGAGAGTGCAACCTTCAAATTAGACATAGCTTCGAAGTGCAGCTTCATCCAGGCCGTAACTTCTAATTAGTACATATACTTCCCCGTTTCCTAGTCTCTATCCATCTTATATTCTTCGAATACGTAAGGTAATGTTTCCTCCATTGCAAGTGCGAGGGCCCTTCCATGGAGCCCACAATCCGCGGCTCAGACATCCTGTTGTCTGAGCACATCTCCGTGCGGTCACGCGTGCTGCCCAAAGGCTCGGTGGTGATTGTGAGGGCGCCGTCTGACCCTCACTCCTACATCTGCAAGCGACTCGTGGCTGGACCTGGTGACAGAGTCCCTGTACCTGGCGTCCTCTCCTTTGTTCCCAAAGGTTATTTCTACTACAATCAGTTAGTTAAATCATCTAGCATTCACACTGTTCTTTTCTTTTTAAAAGTTTTGGATTTATGAAGAGTGTAACTGACAGTTTTCTTTGTGGTTTTCAAATACTTCGATTAGTAAAGGCATACGCTGTTTTAGATCTCGTTCAGCTGATTACATTGAAGTTCAGAGGTCTTTTAATTTAAACACTGATGTTTTTATTTAAAAAGCTAGTGATAGCTTGTATAGTGTGAAAAGTTATATTCTCTGTAAAATATTCTGCTTTAGATATCATTGAATCGTAAGCTATGTTTGTGCGCAGGCCACGTGTGGTTGGAGGGCGACAACAAGCACAATTCGACCGACTCGAGGATGTACGGGCCAGTTCCGTTCGGGCTGGTGCGAGGTCGCGCCGTCATGAAGCTGTGGCCTCCATCTCAAATTGGCTTCGTCTAGTTTTTTTCTGAAACAATTTCGCCTGTGTCACGTTTCAAGCTGTCGTTTTAGCTAGAATAAAGTTCTGCCCTACGACATGACTCAAATCGCTCACTGGGTAAAACTAGTTTAGTTTCGTTTTATCTCTTAGCTGGAATCTTTTCCATGTTATACTTCTCTATAAACTCACGATATGATAACACCTAAGCCCCTTGCTCAGTTTGGTATTCGACGAACCAAGAAGTTTAGATCTTATGCTTTCACAATATATGGTTGCATGGCTCTCTATTTGTACTGGTAGGGTTTTATATCAATGACTGCCTGTAATTCCCCAGAATCGAGTCCTCTGGAGCGCCTTTTTCTTGGTTCGTCCTTTAGACTGAAGTCATCCTTTATGAAACGTGAAAACTATCTTCTACAGGCCTTTTCATTCACCACATCATGTCCATAAGTATCTCTGAGAGCTCTTGCTTCTGAAATTGCTGTATTGCCAGTCTGAAATTCATACAGTAGAATATGCCTAATGTGTTCTTTACTTGGAGTGTACATTTGTGTTAACAATAGTTATTTATTAAAATAATTTTAACAAAAACTGAAAGAAAAAATATCATTTGTGATTTAGATGACTACACGTATGTCGTTTATAAGTTAAATTGATGTAATGATGCCCTAAAATAATAATTCAAAAAAACTGACAGAACTTTCGTTACACCCTGATATTATACATACAAGAGCCTCACAAATTGCTGTCAGATATTTCTAAGAGGGTAGAAACCTAACGATCAATTCGAACAATTACATCAAGAAACGAAAGCGAAATGTTTATCATATTGTACATACTAATGGATTCTTTTTCCTTTTCCTCAAAACATGTTGAAAATGAAATGTATCAGCCTCAAATCCATCAGTTCTGCACAATTGCTCAATATAAATTCGAGCCCCCGGCATTGCCTCACAATTCGAATTTCGCTCACGTGTTGCTTCTAGTGACTGTTGCATGTTCAGGATATTCCTATTTCTAAAGCCTAATCATTCAACTATTAATCAGTATAATTGAATTTTCTCTTCACATTCTGAAATCCTTGAAACATATGAGGTGATGGAAAATTCAAGAATATGCTATGTATCTCGATGTAGCGCAGCTACCCACGTAGAAACTAAGTAAATTGCATTCCACCCTCAAGTAACGAAGGATGAAAAATTTGCTCTACTTGTACAATCTAGTAATTAAATATGAATTTTTACGCTCCTTTGTTAAAAACATTTCTTCACATGGGTGTTACGTTAGTAAACCAATTGATTTATTGCTATTCAATGAATTCAATCTAATCTAACATTGTTAATTGATAACGCAAATAATTAGTTGTCTATTGCCTCTTTATATGTACTTTATTTAAGAAACATTATCGTGGAATGAAATCAGTATTTTCATCATTATTCTTCTCGTCGTTGAATTCCTACAGGAATTTTTATTGATATACTGAAGATTGCTTCTTCGCACCCTCAAGCACTAAACCATTTAGGCTGCACATTCCCCAACAGCAACTGATCGACCGATATAATGGAGAATAATGTCTAAATTTATAGCTGAATCAATGGTGATTGCCTTTGATTTCCGTACGTTTCACATCCATTTTGGTGTATATTCTTTTTCATGAACGCGTAAATGAATTTAGATTGGGATTATTTTTTCATTTCGTTTACTTAGAATGCAACTGTAGCATGACGCTGACGACGCAGAACTGGGGCAAAAAAAAATCAAATGCAAATTGCTGCTCTGTATTATAGCTATTGTGGCAAAAATATTGCCGGAGAAAGAAGATGCAATGCAGAACACTTGTCCTAACAAAGGCGAAAAAATACTTGAAAAAAATAATTGTTCGCCTTGCATACGTAGTAAGCTAAATTACATGAGCATCTACTAAAGTGTATTATATTTCATGAAATCAAAACCACAAATTCGTTAAGCTTTTCTAGTCTTGTGGTACACATTTCTTACCTCCGAAGAGATTATGTTTAATACTTGGTGGTACAAAAAGCATAGCCCTTTTTAAAATTGAGTTCCTGTGCTGCTCAGCAGCTCAAAATTCATACCACCATCTACAATGTAAGAGAATATCCCTATAAATCTATAAATTTTTGAGTATACACATTTCTTTCCATCAAAAGTATGAGCCTGAAAGGGTTAAAATTCGGTTTGACATGCAATACACATTTTGAATACGACGTCTAAATTTCCCTGTTGCGCGGCGGCGTCGATGAAACTGACGATGTTAGACACGTATGGGTTGAAGTAGACGTGCCTGATGTCAGGGTGGTTGCCGGCACCGAGGAATTCCAACTGACTTTGATTAGAACAGTAGTGGGACGTGGGTGTCATCACGAGTTGGTAGTTGTCCCAGTCAAAGCTGTTGAAGAAGTCAGCCACTTGCTCGACTGACTCGAGTATTAGAACGTTTGTTCTGTTCATTTCGTGCATAGATCTGAAACATCTGAATAATGAAGTTCATTTTCATTTTGAAATTTTACGATGAGGCAGGTAAATGTCAGAACAACAAAGGATGTTGTTAAGCAAAACGTGTTATAACAACAAGTAACAACGAATTCTTACTGAGAACCAGCTTGAAACATTCGTCAAACGTTTTAGAATAAATTTGAGCCAAACTTCCATCAAACGTAATAAGTAATCACTAATAAATGTTAATATTTGGTCTCAGTAACAATTAAGCTGAAGTCTAATTTAATGTTTTTAACAATTTAATTCCTTTACGAACATGTGATCCTTGTATCCTTGTTCGTAGAAGTGGAACAAATATTAGGAACGCTCCAGAAATACCCTGACAACTTTGCACAAACGAGACATGATTTAGAACCGGAATATCGATCACTTTTTAGTGAGAAGATAAAAACTACAGGAAGAACGAAGAAAGGAAATAGTTTATGAAAACATCGATGATACACATAGTATTCAATATTGGGTTTAAAATGCCGTTTTGAAAAGATCCTCAAGTGATATAATAGAACAGAATGGAATGGAATAGAATATGGCAACAGAAACGAGTCGTTTGATCTATTCTTGGATTACTATCCAAGTCCCATGATGTCTAAAGTGAAGGCATGAATCACACACAGGTATTTCAGTCACTCACATACACTGCAATCGTGCACAGGCCCCAGAAGTTGAGAAGGATATGATATCAGTGCTTCATAGAAATGCGGGGTTCCTTATCCCGGAAAGCCGACGCGATTTATGAATGTACTCACAGTGCCAGCAGAAACGAGATTTTCAGGTAGCTGGTTCCAGGTTTGAGTAATTTTAACTGAAGAGAAGTTTAAAGCCTAAGATGTCCTGAAAATTCTTGTTACATATTATGTTTTCTAGGCGGACTGCATGGGAGCGGTTTAATAGATAGCTCTAAAACCAGCGTCGATTCCTAAGTTTAAGATTTTCTGCAAGAGCCGCTTGTGCTCTATACTGCCGAAAGATTTGGAGAGATCAAGTTGCAAAATGCAAAAAAGTTAAAATTTTTATCCATTTTCCTGTATATCTATCCGGTGATGTTGAGTACTGCCGAAAGATTTGGAGAGATCAAGTTGCAAAATGCAAAAAAGTTAAAATTTTTATCCATTTTCCTGTATATCTATCCGGTGATGTTGAGTATACTGATTTTGTTGAAGTAAGTTAGATTTGTCTGAATATGCTGAAAGTTGGATTTATATTTGTTTTTCTAGTACTTTGTATAAGACCAGTAAAAAAAACTGATCGGCCTGTACTTTAAACCAGCATTGATATCATCAGCTTTATGCAACGATTTGATCTTGGAAGGTTTCATTGATCAGAGAATTTGTTTGTAGCAATAGAAGTATTGATTATCAAACGAATTATTAGTGCTGATACACTGAAACTGTCTTTGACATATTGAAGGTGTATATTGTCATGCAACTGCCTTTATATTTTCAAACGAGTACAAGATTCACTGTACTCTTTAATCTCTTAGATTCACTCTTAAAGATTAACTAGATTTGGTTTCAATATTTTCTTGTTTGTCGATTACTGAAACTGAGGGAGTAGCTAAATGCAAGGAAAGGGTAAATTATGAACTATGGATTGTGTAGATAATATTTTGAGCCAATTAAAGACGTGAGGAAAGTGGGAGTATGGAAAAAGAATATGAATTACATAAGAAACCTGTGCTGATGAAACAGGAAGAAAAAAGAGAGGGAAAAAATATAAAGTAAATTGTAAAAGAAAGAAACGACTCTAATGGTAGCAGATATAAAGTGAGTATTCGAGAGATAGTTGTCAATGAAAGATGCATGACAAAGACAAAGGTACAGTAGGAGTTTGCGCGTGTGCTGTTTCCAGTCAGTAATAGTATGGGCAGTAAGTTAAGAGTAAATATATGTTAGGTAGCAAAAAAACGTGTAGAGAAGAATATTATGCGTTAAGGAACGGCCCTAGTCTTTTCCTTAGCATTTAGCAAAAGGAAAAGACTTGTTTGGGGAGCTTCGTAGATGAAAAAACATGTGGCATATTGATAGAGGGGCTATGTAGAAGCTATTTAGTTTGTATGGAATGAGTGGAAGATTGCTGAATTCAGCCAAGTGTAATTGATTTTGAAACAGGTTGGGTAAAGAAAGTGTTGAGTAATATCGCCATAATTGTTTGCTAAGTACTCCTTTTGAATTGTGTCGCTAGATAATGTGAGCTAACATGTTTAATAAAAGTCTGAAGCACTTCAATTAAAACCTGGGATGAAACCACATTCGTTTGGTAAGTTCTGTAGGGCCGCTAAAATATCGTGAATATTTTAGTATTGAATAATATTAAATTTAGTAATATTTTAGAGTTAAATTTTATACGTATTTCACGTCATTTGAAACTAGTATTTTAAAGTTGAAAATTCAATCGTAGTTCCAACTCCAAATTGTAACTCTCGTTTATAGAACACCAGAGTCAACCACGAGCCTATAGGCTAAGTGCCCGTCAGTTCCTTCCCCAACGTTACCCAGTGTACAGTAATTCTATTCGCGCTTTCAGTCTCTCTGACGGGTAAGTTTCTATTT
>VCRD01000800.1:39732-105963 GCA_006783055.1 Trinorchestia longiramus | reverse complement strand
GACCACCTATTTTGATGCGGTTATTAAATTTCATAGCCTCGGGTAGAAGCTGCCTATCGATATCTCGTTTTGTGTTCTGTAGCAGCCAGCTAATTAGGTGCGATTCTTTAATGTTTTACTCAACAGTTGTATTATAAAGTTACCTTGTGCTATTGATTTTTCTTGCTGAATTCTGTATTTATCTTGAGTTACTTATTGGTCTTTATCCGGGCAGGTTTCAGTTTCGGTCAGGTTCAGTTCAGTTCAGTTCCAGTCTCAGTCTACGAATTTCTCAATTTCGGTCCTTGATCTCGGCTTTAACTTCTACTGATTTTGATCGTGTCAAATAATAAATCTACAAGCTACGAAGCCGATCGTATCACTTCCCCACGAAGAACATCGCCCACGAAATAATCACTACAGAAAAATAACGCGTTCCCTAAAGTGGCTCGTTCTCTAAGTGGTGACTCTAAACTCGTGACTCTAAAGTGGTAACCCCAGAAATGGTTCGTACCCTAAAATAATAACCCCAGAAAATAATTCGTTACCCCCAAAGTTCTATTTGAAAAGGTATAAGAGACATGGAATTCACAGGAAAAGGCCTAATGCGATGCAATAAACTACAGAGGATAAGGAGAAACTCTGACGAGTAGGAGCTTTCACAACCTTGAAGCACCTTGAGGATTGCAACAGTGTAATTCGATGGCAGTTTGACCATTAGTTTTGAAAATTTCCTCGTTTTTAGCCTGTTCCTCATTAACTCACTCTTCTTTGTGTTTATGACACTGGTTGTTCAATGCACTTCTATGATCAGCAGGTGGTTGCTAGGAGTAAATTATGCATAAAAAATCATAGAGAACTACGCAATCACTCTCATTATCCAATTTAGCATTTAAGTTTTTAACAACTGAATCATTAAGCTATTTTTTATTGTGCAAAGATTGTTCAGTAATAGTTTCAATTCTTATATTTTCATGTAGTGAATTTCAATGCAGAATCACGTAGGTCCTATTTAATTATGTTTGGCAATCTATACTTTTTCTCAGCACTCCTACACAGAGTGTGCGGCAATTCAGCAATAACCATGCCTATTGGTACCACCATGATGATGGTGAGAAATACACTCTAAAATTACAAGAGAGAAATTGTCCCCTATTTTTACCTAGAAGAAAAAGATTATTTTATTCATTTAGTCATTTTGATATTGAACAATACTTTTATGTGCAGGATTTTTCAGCATTTTCAAAATTCTTATCAAGTTGCTGTATGACAGTTTCTTTGATATGGACCGTAGCACTGAACATATCAAACATAGAATGTTGGGACAAAAGATGCTGGTCACCTCGGTTTACTACCTATTCAAATAAGGTCTGCACTGACTACAGATAGTAGCATTACTCAGAGGTCACATTCACAATTGATAATTATTTAAATTATTAGTACAAAATTTACCACCACACTTTAACCCCGATCAGCTCTTGCTTCTAACTGAAGCATTTCTCTCCAACGATGGATTGCGTGATCACCGTCTATTTGTTGTACAGAATTGATAGTGAGCGATGCAAAGTAAGCATATTTACAAGACCTTCGAGATATTTGATAACAATCACTTGAGCAAACTAAGCAACTTCCTTGCTTTATCCTTTCTTTTCTATTTTACACCGCGGTCACTAATTTCAATGTACAAAACACTTGAGGCTTTGTCATGCTTTGCTCTGAATGAACTACGCTTATAAACTATAAAATATCTTTATAATACTGTAGCGTTCCTGACGCGGAAAGTCAATAGAAAATTAAAACCGTTGTTTTCCGCAAATGAAACTTAATGACAACAATTCTTCAACATTCATATAAAGCAACTTTTCGTAGACTTGTCAGTATTTAGTGCGACATCGCATTATCTCAGTGGATGTGCTGACTCATGATATGCATATAAATCGCATGATATCTCACCCTAAAGTATTCGCTGACTCGTTCGTACGATATCTGACTCTGAAGCATTTGCTGATTCAATTATCTAAACATGGATCGCACTGCGTAGAATGACCTTTGGTTATTCCACCTCACGAATAAGTGAGCAATATTCTTCAGTCAACAGGAAGTCGCAGCTCCTAGTTCTTCGCTAGTTCTCCCTAATTCCCACTATCTCCTAAGAGCTCTTCCGATTCATTTAGCGAGAATTATATACAACAACTCTATTGTAATATACTTTATATCAAGAAGAAGATGAGTTTTAATGTCTAATTTAGACATTAGACAGACTGGTACAATCTGTGGCCTGCTTCTTAGGACGAGAATGCCTTTTAAGGAAGAAGAAAGAGACAAAGAAGCAATCTTCTCTGATCTTTTTTTTTAAGAAAAGATCAGAGTTGAAATATTAAAGAGGAATATGAGAGCATATATTGCAATAATTTTTTCATGCTGTCGAGATTCCCCAAGTCCTAGTGTACACGAGTATCAACATTCATGGTGTTTCAGTGTGCAAATTTTTCATGGCATGCTTCCCAACATTAGGAACCTGACATTAAGCATTTAAGACTTCATTAACTGCATAGATTGAATTGTCAATCTTCTTACTTTCTACTTGTATCTAGCTCCAACTCGAAGCTGAAACCCTTGTCCGCTGACGATCTTTTACTGATAACTGAAATGGTGACTCACGAGTCTGTGAAGCTGCAAATTTTGCGCATCATAACCGTGTCCAATCTTCTAATCTACCACACTGTTGCATGTACTTCACAATACTTTAAAAAAAGCATTTCAAATGGAGCATCACCACGCAAAATAATAAGCTTCATGAAGTTGATTCTGCAACGATAAAAATAAATACATTTTTAGTGTGTTTTCAGAATCCCACGAGAATCACGGCGTGATTAATTTCAAGTGATGACACTCTCTAACTTTGAACTCGTTAAGTAAACATTTCATTTAAAAGTGTTTCTTTTCTCTACGTTCGTACAAATCTTTATGGAAAAATCAGGAGTTTGCTTGGGTGTACCGTAATCTTTTAAGATCACATTGAGCTCCAACTTTCACTGCTAAAAACTTATAGAAATACTGGCACCAATTTTTGTCTCATACCATCACAAGAGCGCACATGAAAATGAAATTTATGTTCAAGTCTAGAACTGCAGCAACCGACATTATGTGCTACGCAAAGCAGATGTGTGTTGACCTCATCTCCCTGAGACCAACTCGACATCGTCGTTGAAAGCCACGTCTGTTCGTCTGTAACTCGATCCACACTTCGTTAAAGTTTGATAACCGATGTGTGGTCTTACTCTCACTCACACACCAGGTGTTTGATACAAATTTTCTCTCCGAAGAAGTAAATTACTAGCATAATTAGTGTTCTTATTCTGATAGTTCGCTTCTTCAGGAATATTATGAACCTGTGGTTTAAAGTTAGAATTATTTTCTACTGTATATTTTAGAAATCTTCTACGATAGCCATAAAAATAATTACAGTAAACCTGCAAGAGTTTTTGCGATCAAAGTACACGTAGTCGAATTGGATTCTGGAATGAGTTTGTACGAGAAGATTATCAGAAAATGAATACAAGTATTGTGAGGAAATGGAAGACTGCAATAGAAGATCATTATTTTTTTGAAAATACCTTAGTTTATTTAGAAGTCTTCTTCTAAGATTTTAATTGGAGTTGATAACTTGGGTTGACCGTGACCAGTGATCTGGCAACTGAAGGGACAAATAACTGTCCGTTAGGTCATAAATGAATGAAACGCAAAAAGTAAAGTTAGTCCAACCGTTAATGTAGCAGTTTTTCACAATTATGGTACCGTGACCTCCATATACTGCTCCAATCCGGTACCTATCATGACGCCAGTTAGTACCCTGTGCGAAAGGTAGCAACAACGAGGGTGCGACGCAGACGTAGTTGAATGGAAAGCCCATTGATATATGGTAGAAAAATAATTTGTGAAGTAAAAGAAATACTCAGTGTGGAATTCAATTATAGTATCGATGTGTTCTAAATATTTGCACTTGATTCACCTCGTAACCCACCTTCAGTTATTGTGTCATGAAATGGCGCACAGTGTCTTTCAGAGGGAGACGTTTAAAAATGATGTGAGGCCGACTAGATTGAAAGTAAAGAGGCAGTTTGTTTAGAAATTGGTTTAGATTTATAGGTGTACAGTGTAAGAGCTTAATGTTATTTAACCAGAGACCAGTAATTTAGGTGTGGTGGAATACAGCGTGTGTTTTCAAGAAGACATCGGTTGTTAATTTTAAAAGTAATTTTACTCTAAGGGAAAAACTCCATTGCAAAATCTAGTCGGACCTCAAACTAGCTATGTAATTTATGCAATGCTAAGAAATCAACAAAACGAAAAATGTCTGAATAAGACCTCTAAACCAAACTGATAGTTTATTTATGAAGTACACGAAAAAAGTAAAAAAATTTTTTCGCCCCCTGAAAGCCAAAATCCAAACCCCGGAGCAAAAAGAAATGCTGGCTGCTATTGAGAGCGTTGGCTCGGACCGAAGATGCCTCCGACTCTCCAAGTTTAGTACAAGTAAAATTCACAAATAAACGAATCTCAAATTTGAATTTACTAAACGCAGAATTTCTCGTAGTAGTTTCCCTGGCTCGTTTATAGATTGAAACTTACTGTTATGAGTCAACGTTTCAAAATTCAAATGAAATTGACCAGTAGAAAAATCACAAGTATTTATCAAATGCAGGAGCAGCTGAGGCTAGTGGTGTAGTAGGCCAGCATCACTGGAAAATTTGAGATGCAGAACCATCTCAATTTCGGGGTAAAATAAATCCATATGGAAGTAATCGACATTAATTGTTGTACATTCATCTGTATTTTCCTTGTATATTTAAGAACTGAACAAAAAATTAATGGGCCAGAATTGTTTGATCCCACTCGAGTATTGAATTATCAGGTAAAGACAATAAAACGTTTCAAAATATGGGCAATGTGAGCACCATTTCGGATGTACGTTTAAAATTTTCAGTTGTGGCTTGCAAGGATTATTCAAACTGAGGAAGATTGTCTCTCTAAACTGTTAACATACCAATGGTCTGCAAATGTGCAAACGAGTTAACGTGCACTGGCATTTTTGTCGGAATGTCGGAATCATCATTAAAATCAACAAATTCGCCGATGACACGAAACTCTGTCACAAAGCATTCACCGAAAGAGACAGAGTAACTATCCAATCAGACCTCAACCGTCTTCTTCAATGGACCGAAACCTGGCAAGTACGCTTCAAAGTTGATAAATGTTCAGTAATTTACGGTGGTGCAAATACTGCATTTCTAACACACGATGAATGACATACCCAATGAAGTAGTCCAGCAACAAAGAGATCTAGGTGTCATTGGCACTGAAAATCATAAACATGACAAACAAGGTGAAAAAAGCGTCACACATACTCGCAGCATTCTTGGTTTCATTGCACAACACTTTGAATACGAGTTAAAGAACATAATATTACCGCTCTATAAAACTCTAGTCTGGCCACATTTGAAATATGCAGTGCAACTCTGGTCTCCTACCATACGAAGAGATATTAATAAAATTGAAAAATTCAGCATAAAGCAACGAAAATGATTCCAGAGCTCCACAATGTCAGCTACGAAAGACGTCTTCAACAGCTTGAACTTAACTCCCTAGCACAAAGAAGACTACGAGGACAAACTTATTGAGACCTAATAGTATCTCAACGGCCTTAACGATGTTTCCCTGGAAGGGCTTTTCGAAACAAACGGAAAAATGCCAACCAGAAATAACGGCCAAAAACTAATACAAAGAAACTTCAAGACATCGCAAGCTATGAACTTCTTTCCCGTTAAAATTGCCGAAACTTGGAACCAGCTGCCCGAAAACATCGTTTGTGCTGGCACTGTGAATACATTCAGAAATCGTCTCGACAAACATTATATTACGAAGTACTGGTAGTATTACAACGTACTGGTTCTATGTTCCTAACTTCTAGGGCCAGCGTATGACTGAGATAAATGTGCGTGACTGAAATGCCTGTGCGTGAGTGAAGTGCGTGAACGTCGCTGAATGGACTTAGGGGATTAAAATGTACGTGCATGATTGATGCCCTTACTTTAGACGACATAGAACTTGGATATCAACCCAAGAATGGGCTAAACGGCTCGTCTCTATTACCTTATTCTATTCTATTCTAAACACTACTCTGCCGATGTAGCTGAGCCTCTACGTTAAGTTGCATTAAAGAGGACGTGAACAGTCGTTGGGAGCAGCATTGTCTTAACATGTTAGCGTTAAAAAATAAAAATCTGATGTCGTGCTCTGTGAATTTATTCTGTACTTTTTGATTCTGTACTATGGAGTACATTAGAACTAAGTTCATTTATATTTTAATATTTTATCACTGCTAACATTGAGATACGAAGCTAGAAAGCTAAGCTTCCATTGCCAACTTTTGATTGTATTACGGTACGTTCTTCGTCATGCTCATAGCAGCTAGTGTTCATAATCGAGAGAACCGACATTATCCATCTGTAAGCAATACACTTCTAGTATATAACGACTACGTATTCGATTTAGGGAAAGCTATGGTGTTGTGGAAGAGAGAGGTCTGCGCTTGTTACGCCCGCACTCCACGTTTGATAAAAATTAAGCCACAATCTTAAGGTTTCATTTGCAAATGTGCACAATATCCCTATCTGAGAATTATACTAATCAGCCACATATAAATATCAGCACATCGTAGTAAGAGGCGTTCTTCATCGTAAATATTGGTAAAAGGGACTGAGAAATATAAATGAAACAACCGCAACAGATCAAGAAGGTACATTATGCAAAAATTAACCCCCTGACCGGAAAATAAAGTAGGATTGAGGCTACAGAGAAAATATTTTAAGTGAATTAATTCCTCCACAAACATTTAGAATGGCGTTAATTGGGTTTTTCAAAATAGCGTAAGGATACGAGATGTTTTGATGGCTACAAAGGTCATACCTTCAGAGGCCATGTGTCAGGTTCGGTGACAGCGATTACGTCAGTTCTCATTATAGTGGATCCACTTCGTCTTCGCGTTATCTCGTATATTCATTTTATTTCGTTTATCACCTTTCTCTGATTCTAATGGCACAGTAAGGCAATGAAATGTTACTCCAGAGGTTGCTTTATTCTCTTCCAATCCGTAAGGGTGTTACACACCTGACACAAGTGAGTCAAATGGTAGCGACTGAAGGAACGCCAAGCTATTGGCGACCTTGGCTTATATACTCGCTCGTATCTATGGCTCGCGTCCGGTGACCGTGAAGCGGCCACCTTGAACTTGGCTACTGACATACCTGCAGGTCATGCCTCCGTCATTACAAGCTAAGTACCGAAACGAACACAAAACACACTCTTTTATACGGTCACGTATAGAACGTTAATCAACCACATAAATATGGAGTGGATAATTAAAATAATAAGAAGAATAATAATCGTAATAAAATAATTATAAAAAATCCCATATAGTGAAGTTGATCCTAGCGAGATCGCATCACCTGATCCACTAATCGACGATGAGTAGCGAGGAGAACACTTGGCCAGTGTATTTCTCGGTAAATTGAGGGGGAAAAAAGTTTCTTGTGAAAAAAATGCTCAGGATCACACTAGATCATACTGTAGTTTTTCTCCAAAACGTAGTCTGCAGGCAAGCACGTTATCTAGGTTGGACTTTAAATGAACTTTATTTCCAGTAGAGTATACAGTACATATACATTAGGTTTTATATTCTTAATGCTAACATCTCATGAGTAGTGACGGTGCTTATCGATAAGGTCGTCAGAGAAGTAGTGATGCTTCAAGCGAGATCCCCGTCCCCTGCGCTGCAATTTAAAGTAGAGGCTCGTAGGGGCGTGTGGATGAGCGTAGTTAAGGGGTGGCTTAAGTCAAGCGTCCAGTGTAACAGCTGCTGGACATGTCCTTCTAGCTGTCAATGGTCAGTTACAAACAGACCGTGACAGTTATGGGGAACAATCCCGGGCTTTCTGCATAGCAGGCGCGTACCCTCGCCAGTCGGCCACGCTGGGAGCTGGGACTCGAGGTAGTCGGGCTTGTCAACAAGGTCTCATCTGCTCCAGCTTTTTCAACCCAGCCCTTCATATTTCTTGGGCAAGTGTCATAACTTCCCAATGACTCACTACTAGCGTAAGGTTGACGTGCACCTATTTCCACAAATTGTCAATCGAGCATCGGCTTACATCAGACAGCAGCATATCCACAAGCAAGCGCAAATCTGTCTGGATCAAGAAAAGTGGGCGGAGCGGCTCATTCCCTCAAGTTTGAAACCATTTCGCAGCATTTTTCTGCAATGACTATGGCGTCTTTCTTCATTTAAATGATATTCAACCAGAACGAAATAAGTCATTTTCTTGGAAATGACAAACAGGAAAGAAATTTATTTATTCTCTGTTAGAAAACACCCGAGATCATTTACCTTCGTATGTATGTAGAACAGAAAAAGTATGAAACAATCTAGAACATAAAATTGGACCATGTTCATGGAGAACATGGCTTCTGCTCTGAAAGAACTGCCGACCCACGAAACGAGAAGGTAGGCAACTTCGTACCACACTTCCAGAGCCTGACAGATTTTTGTTCAATGAAGAGCGAGCATTTGTTGATCACAAAGGATTTTTCATTCAAACTAAGAGGGTAAATGATATACATTCCAAGACTGTCTGAAAATCACTGCAGAAAATATTATTTTCTCAGTTAGCAATTCATTTAAATCAGTTCTTATCAATTAATAGTTACCGAAGTTTTTTCAAACAGTAATCAACCAAGTTCTAGCTCTCCAGTTATGTAAAGTGATTTGTAAATTTCTTTACCCCTTCAAACAACAAGCGAATCCAAGCTAAATAGGTACAGGATGAAGCCATTTAAATTTTTCTATACATCTAATTTCATCTGCGAATTTTTGCAGTGATCACAGTGTAAATATCTCGAGAGAAAATATTGTTGTGGACAACATACGAGGTTTCAGAAGCTATTGCTGCTGGCGGTGATGCATGTTGTGATGGCATCTCAAATAATGCAGGCTTATTGAAGTGTTTGTAAAGCTCGGCTCCATTATTTACTGTCTGCAATGTACAACTCAACAAGCCATCATGTTAGGCAGACCATCATGTCAGGCAGACCATCATGTCAGGCACGCCATCATGTCATGCACACCATCATGTCAGACAGACCATCATGTCAGACACACCATCATGTCAGACAGACCATCATGTCAATATAATAATTTTGAAAAACTATAATTATGTTTAACCCTCCCTGTCAACGTTGTACGTTTTCATGCTGAGCGAAGTGACGTTACACTGAATTTCTTGCAATATCTCAATTTAAACTATGTAGATGACCAAATAATAAAGCTATTCTGGACAATGTAATGTAAAAGATCTTGAATCCGATAATATATTTTAAATTTACAATAATGTAATGGTACAATGAAAAATATATAAAAAATGAATAAGTTACAATGTAGAAAATATACTTTACGCTCTCTGATTGGTGCATAAAACCTATGCAACTAAGTGGTAATTTGCCGAATAGATATTAGTTTCCATGATACTAAGAGATTAATTCGAGTGTTAGTTTCCATGATGCCAAGAGATCAATATCTTTGTGTTAAGCATTCGTATAAACAGTCCCAACAAGTTTGGTTAGATCTTTCATCGTACTGATCCTCCAATTCTCTCAGTTCCTGTACCTACCTATCTTGACATTCATACAATCTCTTCTAATGATCGCTAATACCTAAGTATTAACTGTTAACAAATAACACATTCAGGTATTAATAATACGCTAATGTAATACCAAATGTGTCATTTCAAATATGATAACGCACGTATCAACTAATATAAAACAAAATAAGGGCAATGTAAGATCGTAAGCGAGGAATCTATCAAACCACACCAGGGTTGAAATTAGGGCTTAGAATTCTAGAATAAACCCATGTGTCCTCGTAGCTGCGCGAACTTCTTCCGATAATTCATTATCTCTTAAGAATGTTTTATAGGGAATTGTAATTCCAATGTCTCGTCTCACAGCGTCCTTGCTTGCACGGCATGGTAGGCTTTTACTACACCGAGTAATAAAGCCGTGCCGAGTAGACCTCCTTTTCCAAAGCCCTTTGCTTTAAAAAAAAAAGAAGTTATGTTGCCGCACCCTGTTTAATAACAGGACTGGTCTTTGGAGACAGTTATCTGATTTTGAAGTTTTAGAATTCCATGTTACAAGCTAGACAGAGTTTGAACACTATTTCTAACCCTCTGCGCCTGTTGACAAATTCGAGATAGTCGTAGATGTCAGAAGTGAAGTAGTAGTACACGTGACGCATAGTGGGGTGGTAGCCAGTGCTAAGACTTTCCAGCTGACTCTGGTTGGGGCAGAAATGGGTGGTGGGCGTCATCACGAGGTCGTACGTGTCGAAGTCAAATGTGCTTGTGAAGGCTGCCACTTCAGCGACTGAGCGTAGAATATGGCAGTCCATTCTGTCGAATCAAATACAACCATGAACAATCCTAAATTATGCAATGTGAATGAAACGACTATAGTAATTTCTACTATAAACTACGCTTGCACTCATTTTCATCTACCGACACCCATCGTATTTATTCATTATTCACAATTCACAAACATGATTTCTACTATGTATAACATACGCTGCAATAAAAGATTTGTTTTACTGTCTACTGATACGATCACAGACCCCTATCATCCATATAAGTCATCGACATTAGCATGACCACGGAAAGACAGAAGAAACGGGACGAAAGTCGTAGTCTTCTCGAAAACTCAACCAAACTACAATAAAGAGCCAGTATCTTGACTACGTGCATAATCAAGGTCATTAAAATTATAACGACAAAAAAATTCACAACCAAGTCAAGCCTCCAAATGGTAATCTAAATTACTCCATAAAAAAGTAGTATCAAATCCCAAATGTGCCCATGGGGAAAGTAGCACAAATGATGTAAAAATCTTACTAAATGTTGAAATAGCTCCCACTACATTTGATTGGCACTTTCTTCCACTCACACTCCAGATTGACTCAAAAAAAAAAAAATCCATGAATCGTTAAAGGAAGCCGTCAGAATGAAAAACGTGACAAACCATAACCAATACACAAATTTTATCAATGAGAACAGTGGTGATCTTGATATGTCTATTGATAAATACTTCAATGAGAAATTATTAAATCATACAGCTGAGGGACTTCATCCCTCGAATTACTCTAATGTGATTGAAAAACCGATTCACATCTATAGTGAAAAAACTAGTATATAGGAGACAATAATTCAGCCTCCAACGCCATAGCTTACAAATACAACTCCCGCTATAGTTTATCAGAAAAACGATCATTAATATGCCTTCGTTAATATCAAAGACTAAAATCAGAATGAAGCCCCCTCGTCCAGATGAGTAGTTAACACTGCACGATAAAGCATCCCTATCTTTGGCTAAAAATACAAGCATTAAACAGTACTTCATTTAACCTGCACACGTTAATGCAAAATGCTACAAATGCCAGCGCAAATGCACTACTTCAAGTGCACACTCTAATATGAGTCACATAAAATCTAAACATATCAACTCGCGTAGCTTCAGTGACAAAATGGATGACATAAGAGTACTAATGATAACTGAAGACATTGACACTTGATGCGTTTCTGAGACATGATTTGATCCAAGAATCTAAAGTTCGTATTTTAATATTTTAGATTACTTATTGCATCGCTTCGCCGGCATGAAAAATGATAGAGGTAGTGGATCATGCATTTCCATCAAAGATATTTATTCAACATCTCAAATTTTAACACAAGTGTGTGAGACCATAGAAATGGTGTGGCTTAACGTACAGGTAAAGAAACGAAATCCTTCGTTATCGGTAGCCTTTACAGGCACCCATATGTACCCCTGCGCTTAACTTTCCAGTATATTCAAAGTACATTTAGAATGGTTCCATAAGTCAAAATTGCTTTCTATACTTTCGGGGATTTCAACTTAGACTTGAATAATAAAAATAATGTGCTACGCAAAATATTTTACGGAATAAACCTATTATAAATGATTCAAGAACCAACTCGCATTATTAAAACTTCCAAAACTCTTCTATCTCTGTCAGTTACACATAATCATAAAGCAATATTTACCCCGAACTGAGATATCACCTTACGTCTCCGACCACCACGCGGTAGAAAGCTGAATTCACGAAGCAAAGAGAAACAAATATCCCGCTTGACTACCTATCGTATGAAATCTCTACTCTCCAGAACTATTCCAAGAAAATTTTAGAGAGCAAAGAATAAATAAGGACGATATTTAAGTCTCAATTTTCAACGATAATCAAATATGTCAATGTTAATAAATGTTTTGCAATAATAAGCAGATGCAAAAACTGGGAACTTTTGATCTACAACTTCACTTTACATCTGTCGGATTTGAATTTTGGGTGCACATTACATGTTTAGCTTTCCTTTCTCATGTACCATCTTTCACTGAAATGGAACTTTCGATTTCATTAAACGAGAAGAAGTTCTCAGTTAACTATAGTTATAATAAGAGGATGTGGAATCTTAGAACTTTTGAAGCATTGTAAGTCAATTTGCATCTATATAGATAATTTGCAACGTACCCAACATTCAGATTTCCTTCTATAGATTCTTCCAAGCATTACTTTCGTTTTGATCGCATCAATAAAATTTTCAATTGACTGTGCATGCAATACTAATTTAAATTTTGACGATTGTCGTCGTATCACATTGAACAACCAGCCAGCAAATTAGCAATTGTAACCTTTCGTATCATCCTGATTTATACGATTAATTTTAAGATTTCAGTTATACTTAAAAAAAACATTGTATTATATTTTTGTGATTCGTTCGAAATAAACGAATTCAAACATAGCAAACAATCACTAAGATATGATTAGTTCTTCCACCACGTTTTAATTTAAGATGTTTGAAAACTTGCAGGCTATTGAACTTCTTATGTTGTATTAGGATAAAGAGTTTTGTTTGTTTATTCGTAGAGAGGAAAACTTAGAGGCGCTACACTTTCTGGTGGATTTTGAGTGATTGGCTTCGATGTTCTGTTCAGAGTTAAATTCGATTATATTACATATTTTATTCGATGTATTATATAAAAAGTCATTTCATATTCTTGATTATGGACAGTATTTAACACTTAAGCTTCAAATCTGTAAGTGTTCAATACTATCCAGAACATTTACTGTTTTAAGCTTCAAATCTATATCATTTTTTTGACGTGTACTTTCATAAGAAAATTCCTAAACATATTGTGTAACTTACTTAACTCAATTTTAAAATAATATTTACTGAAAACTTCAATTCATCGATGTAATAAAATAAATTAAAAAATACTTCAAATATTTTGCGAGTCACATACACTGAACATTGGCAACCGAATCATAAAATTCAAATTTAGGTACACAGCTGGATACTCAGTCGTTAAACGGCCTGGAAAATAATATTATGAGCTAATGGATTTGTATAGAGAAATTAGTGAAAGGTAAAGGAACATTGTTATCAAAATTTATGCTCTAAATAATGATTACTTTGTAAAATTGTTCTTTGAAGGTAGCGCGTTTTGTGTGAACAGTATTTGACGAGGTTCACTTCCAGATAACAATAAAAACCAACCAGAAAGTGAGTGTGAGCTTTTAATTCTTCTGAGAATTTACTTGATCCTGCGTTGAATAAAGAAATACATTGATGCCTAGGTTGTGAACTAAATATGGCCAGCCTGAAACCCCAGACTTCGTTTTATACGTCGCTTGAGCATTACCCACACGTCATTTACATGCATGTCCACAAATGCTACGTAAGTGCTTGATTGAATTATTATTTTTTCAGAGTTATTAAATACACCCTTTCCGGGGCACGTCTATACGCACCAGGGTCAAACATACTTGTGGAGCAGCCGGTAAACTACTGAAGGTTCTTCTGAGCATCACAGCTTACTGAACGTTTGAATGACCCCATCTCCTCTCCTTGTCTCCTCAGTTTGTCTCTATTAAAAACATGTGCAGTAGAATGATACAACAGCTCTAAAGCGTTGACGGGTTTTAGAGTCTAGGGACTGTTCTAATATAATGGTCTTTCAAATCATTAATAATATGATTTTACTATATCTGACATTATTTTACCAGCGTCTTAACATATTTAAATTAACAGATTATTAAAAGAATATCGAAACACAGAGCTTTATTATATACAGTGGTACCTCGATATACGAATGACTTAATTTAGGAATTATTTAACACACGAATGGTCATTTGGTTCAGATTTCCGCCCAACTTACGAATGTTTTTTGGTTCAGATTTCCATGGGTGGAAATCTGAACCAAATGACCATTCATATGTTAAATAATTCACAAGTTAGGACATTCGTATGTCGAGGTACCACTGTAATATTTTTTTTTTAATTAGATAAAAGTTTATCACAGAGCATCAGCCGATGGACTATATTTTGTTCGTGAATTGTATGTTTAACTTTACTCGCTTTTACCCCTACAATAACAAATTTCTACTCCACATTGTTACTTGGTTTCTATGACTACATCACCGGAGCAGCGATTTGCAGCGTAATGAGCAGAGGGGGCCAATGTTCTTTCTAGTTTGTGGTGCAAAAATAAGACTGTCCTTCCTCTCAATATTACTGTTAGAAAGAGGACTGTGCTTCCGCACAATATTTCTGGTGCAGAAAGAGGTCAGTGCTTCCCCTCAATATTACTAGTGGAAAGAGAGGACTGTGCTTCCATTTAACATTCCTGGTGGCAGGAAAGGTCTGTGCTTCCCCTTCAATTTTAATGATAACAGGGAAAGAACTCTTCCCATCCCCTGAGGTTACCCGGTGGTAGAGAAGGTTATTGAGTGCTTGTCCCTCAAATTGATGATATTGAGCTCTACAGTCACAACTGTCTCAGCAGGTACACAAAAATAAACAGCTGATGTTCTGTCTGACACGATGGCTTGTCTGACATGATAGCGTGCCTGACATGATGTTCTGTCTGACACGATGGCTTGTCTGAGATGATGGTCTGCCTGACATGATGGTCTGCCTGACATGATGGTCTGCCTGACATGATGGTCTGCCTGACATGATGGTCTGCCTGACATGATGGTATGCCTGACATGATGGTCTGTCTGACATGATGGTCTGTCTGAGATGATGGTTTACCTGACATGATGGTCACCCTGACATGATGGTCTGTCTGAGATGATGGTTTACCTGACATGATGGTCACCCTGACATGATGGTCTGCCTGACAGGATAGTCTGTTCAGCTACACAGAACAGACAGTAAATAAGGGTGCCGAGCATCACCAACACTTCAATTAGTCTGCATTATTTAAGATGCCAGCAGAACGGGTATCATCGTCAGCTGCAACATGTAGCTTCTAAAACCTTGTATGCTGCCCACAACAATATTTTCTCTAAATATATTTACACTGTGATCACCGAACCTTGTTAAGGCACTCCACGCAGCTCCTCCTTAAACTATGATTTAGTTCAGGAAGAGCAGGGCATTAAATATCTTACAGTTTGATGAAGACGGTTTTTTGTTCCTGTGCGCTAATGCTCCCATAACCTGTCAATTTTACATATTGTTCTACTATCACCCGTGTAATTCGAAAGTATTTTGATAACACGAAGAGAAATGTTCAGAGGGTTCCACAAGACACATTGAGCGTTATACAGTTTTAGCTCTTATTGAAATGCATTTACCTGATATTCATTTAGAAAGTCACGGCCTAATACATTTGCGCCAGCAGTTACCAAAGGCCAATTCTACAAAATTCTCATCTTCTACTTGAGTATAAACTACAGAGGAAAGCGTTTTTTAAGTTTCCGGCGTTTTTTGGAGAGCAACGTAAGAACATATTTTAAAGTTTCCCTTGCCAACATATATGGAACTTTAACTTGTATTTTGTTAAAACCTTTTTTATTCTGCATATCGGGATATTTGTTTTAAATTTTCCTAAAAATCAAAATCTCGATTTTTGACTTTTCTGGTTTTCAAAAGGCCAATTTTCACCAAAAAGATCGCACTAAACCGATAATACACGAGCAGCGAAATCTTTTACTGGCACATTTGAATCTAGTAGGAAATTAAAAATAATTTCATGAATAGAGCTTTGGTAATTCATAAAATCCTTATGCGCTGAAATAAGCCTATCTGCTACTTAATCAACGACAAGCAACATATGTAATGTTCACCTATAGAAGTACGCAAAGCTAACGCATAATAACTGTTGAATAAAATTAAGATTAAATTAGGAACTTTGATGGTGAGTTAAATAGTTAAGCGAGAGAAAGAAAACAGTTAAAATTATTGAGAAAAAATACTCACTTAGGAAGAAAAATTCGCCCAATCAATTAAAGAAATGAATAAATAGACGCAGATTACGAATTAAATTTACAAAGACAGTTCTACGACGTAGAAAGACCAGAGAACGCAATTTGGGCTCATTGAAATCACCAGTTACAGTAATGATGAATGCGTTCAATGAAACGCAACATAAGGTACTATAAATCTAACAAAGATCAATAATTATGAACTATAAATTGTAGATAAATATGATTGGTGTACCCAGTCCAATTCTATAGTTAAGAGAGCTCTGCCCAAATCAGTTTTGAACATCGGCACCTTACTTATCGCTGTCGAGTGAAACGAAGAGTATTTCGAGCATAAGAATGCTCCTAAGTCATTGGTTGCCACCTTGCCGGCCTCACCATCGACCTGATGTCAGGGCAGCCCAGCAAGGGACGATCTTCTTATTTCATGTCAGTGTCACACGAGAATGAATGCTCCAACAACACAACCACTATTTGTCATACCCTCCATTAGGGCATAAGCTCCAATGATGTGGAATGTAAATTGTCCGCTATGCTTAAAACTATTAAAAACAGTTTTCAATGACATTAAAAGATCGATAAAGTAAACCTCGTCAAGAATGAACTTCCTAAATACGATTGAGATGGGGCACGAATGGACAGAACAAAGGTCGATTTCGCATTTGTCATACATTTGACCGAAATTATACACCAGAATGACTTTATTTACCTAACTCAATATACACGCCTTACTTCGGACAATTTACATTACTACTTATATGTTAAAAGGAAAAACTCTCCAATTGTTCTGATACATTCAACTGCGGGTACGCGCAAATTAGAACAATATCAACGTAACCACAGACTATTACCTAAACTCTCACAATTTTTGTAAAATATCTAGTAAATTCAAGGATTTAAGTTGGTTGCAAATACAGATGAGTAACTAACCGTCGGTTTCCTTTTTGGCAACATAATTCTTAGATTTTTATAATGATTTCGTTTCTGTTGTTAGAAACCAGACTTCAGTTTATTGCAAGTGATCTCTGACATAGTGCCAATTCAGTTAATTGCTAGTGATCAATACATCAGTTCCAACACTAGAAACCTCTAAACTGTGTTCTAAGTATTCTTTGATGTCTAGTAAGATTTATAATCACTAGTTATATTTTATATGATTTCTTCTGAGCCAGTAAGATATGTAAGTATTGCTTACAAATGGTTTCATCCTTATCAATCTTAAATCTATCAATAATACAGAGTGTCTCAAAAAAAGGCATAAATTTTTTTTCGGATACCCTGTATTTGGTTTACTATTTAAACTTGGTTGGAAAGAACAGTGTTTGATGTCAATTAATAAAAACAACCGAAAACAAATACATTTCAAAAATGGAATGTCAAGTTTCTGACGGGATACGCTAATGATCGTCCGTGTAGATTAGATTTATATAAAAACAAAATAAATTGATTTTAGCTGTGTGGCCAAAAAGAACGTCCTCCCAATAGGGACCACATGTTTGGAGAGCCACCTGGCTGAGAGAGGACAACAACCTTCCCAGGCACGGACATTACGTTGCAGGAGGTCGGTGAACGGCTTTAGGCAATAGACTAGCAATTTCAAAAGATTTAGTAACAAACGTTCAGAGTCCCCAGTCCAATAGACTTCTTTAATCTAAAGCGCGTGGAATTTGGCCCCAAACACAAAATTTAGTGACGGCCTCAAGTGTGAAGTGTAAAATGATTTCTGTTAGCTGACAGCAGCAAAACTAACGAGGCAGGCGTCCCTAAGTTTTGGGACAGCTCTCCATCCAGATAAGTGCTGTAGCCAGCTCCTGATAGTCTAGTAATAGCTGGGCAAATGATGGTGAAGTGATAGTGTCAAGTGATAATCAAGTAATAACACGCAAATAGTCATCAGATACTACGTACAATGAGGTAAAATTGTTGATGGACCAAATTTGTATAAGAGTAGAAACGCAGCTTGACGCCTACACGAGTAGGCTGGGCTTCAAATACCTCAATACAAAACTAACTTACATAGGTAAAAGAACCTATTGTTTGAGTCAAAAGCAAGAACCGCTGAAAAAGGTACGTTACATTTTTAACAACTCAACTGCCTTATCTTTGAACATCAAACAACCTACCTAGTACGTCAAAAACCATCGTTTGTGAGAATAGGTTTTTATATCATCAATAAGAAATACTAAACATACGTAACCATCATATACAACAAAAATTATTTTTCAGAATGAAAAGAATCACCTGGAAACATAAACTAATTGAAAACACAAATTTAGTAGAAAATTTATTACTTCATCCGCCTAAATTTCCAAACGATTGAAAATAATAAAGATTCCTTTTCAAATCGAAGTGAGTTACATATATGATTCGGCTGAAAACATTTTTTCTACAGTTGACTGACTAAAGTTCTTTCCAGGTTCGTTCACTGTAGCCCCTAGTTTGAGCGGTCACCTAGAGATGTAGAATCACTTGATGAGAGCATCTCTTAATTTGATTGCCGAACGAAATCTCACTTTTCCGAAGGTGGTTTGACCAGCAAGTTTCAGTTTAGGAACAGTACTCAGGTAATGAAGTTTGTACAAAAATTCTATAAAATAAATTTTCAGAACACTGGTCTTTACCTGTAGACATTTATGTATGTATAGTCCGGTCTTAACGTCGAATAAATGAAAGAAAAATTTCTAAGTTGTCCACGAATGACATCAAGGTTATGATAAACACTTCCTTCAATTGTCTTCAGAAAAGTTTGACTTAGGCTTTGAAGATTGAAACATTTATATCTTCGCTGTAGATTCCTGACTATTTTACAAGTAACGGACAGTATAGGGATGAATTTCACGATCGCCTTTGATCGGATGCGAATACACTGCTTATGTATTCAGCAAGATTTTCAAGATAAATTAGTGTTCTGGCTGAGTCCGTGTTACTGCACTACTGCTATCAACGTGAAAATTTGTTTAAGTTGTTTCTTATATATTTACCACGATGGAATAACATTGAATGAAGAAAAGGACTGCTCTTTGTATTTCATTGAACTTTCTTACTTCCGTGTTAATTAGCCCTGTAATTTAAATATCGTTACATATTCATTGTATTGGAATTAATTTGCAATTGGAGTGTTATCATCTCGTTGGAATTTATCACAATAGTGTATCATTAACGACGAGTGTTACAGAGATTTATCAAAGTCAAATCGTGAATCGTTAATTTATTTTCCATTCCATTTAAACCCTGATTAGCCTTATTTTATGACAATCACTTCAACGGTTATGTCATTAATATTTAGTGTACGAGTAGATTACGAGCATTGCCTCAGATACGTGCAGCGTTTGTTGATTTGAGCACAGTCTTAATTTGCTCGAGTTCTATATTTTCTTTGAGAATATTAAGAATTAGCTTACACGTGTAGTGATGCTAATTTTAGAGGTGTCTGTTCTCCTATGAAGAAAAATAGTTATTATGTATGTACCTAAATTTCATCTCACAATAATTTCGTGAGACCTTACCACTTGTGACATCTGTATGTACTATGAACAATATATGAATTAATTTGTCACAAAATTCTGTTCTTTTCAGACACACCTTAAGTACTCAGTTCATCGCATCAAAAACTCAAATTAGTTCTCATTTAAACAGTACATAACCAGGTCTTTTAGTAAAGAAGATTTATTTATAGGATGACACCTTGAGTAAGGAATGTGTCACTTTTTGCTGTTACAAGGTAATATTTTAACGCAAGTATTGCCTGTGACTGCTAGAGCAGAGTGCAGACGGCCAGACGATATCAGTTGATGGCAGCTGAGCGGTAAATTAGCAGCTCGAGTTACGGCTAGACACGAGGAGTTTGATGCTCCTACAGATGATATGATATAAGCGACGAGTAGTCGCCCCGCGCCAGTGCTTGCGATCGCAGCATTATGAACCTTGTCCTCAAAATGCTGCTGCTCAGAGCAGCGGCTGCCGCAGGTAAGAGTTGCTAGAGCAGGCAGCAGGGATTCTTGTGAACAAACAGCAATGCTGTTAGAAGAATTTTTATGTTTTGTTCACACCTTAATAGGGTAAAAAAGTGCAAGCTGTAATACATTAGCCCAACCTTTTCACCAACGTTATATTATAAGCCCATACTGCCCACGCGATGACGCGGGTTAAAGAGGATACACACCTGGGGCATTATAAGATGCATGGAACCATTCGAAACATTCACATGCGATTTATTAGCCTAAAAACGATGAAAAATAACACAGGGTATTGAAAATCAAATTTTCGCGTATGAGAAAGCGCAGTGTCATCACCATTAACATGAAAAATAACCTGAGTAAATATAAAATAATTCCCTAACTTTTTGCCTTGCACTCCTTGTGCAACCAACAATTCGTGCCTTAACTGTTGGTCGATTTTCCAACGTTTTTGTGACGCTGCAACTATCTGATTCTTGACACACACGACACACACAACGCATACGACCCAAATGGCACATACGACACATATAACACAAGCGTTCCACCCAATGATCGATTTGAGCTAAAATGCATTGAAAGTAAGTTATGAAGACCTCCTTCCATCCATAAAGTGATTTTTGAAACTCTCCTTCCATCCTTAAATACCAGTCTCCGGAGTTTTAAGACAAACTCGAGGGATAATGGCAGGTGTTTGTTCTATAGAGATTTTAGTCGGCTATGTTTAATTGTTGCTAGGCAAATATGAAATTTCTTAATTTCGAAGTTTGGATAAGAAATAGTGGTGCAATTGGAAGTTAGATAAGCGTCAATCGTAATGATGACACTAAAACAATCCATTAAACTACTAGCTGTCCCTCTCGGTGATTGGCTGCTCGTTTATGTACATGCAGACTTATAGGAGAAAAAAAGCCAGTCCATCATGAAACAAACAAAAAAGAAAACGCATGAGCAATTTTAGCACCATTTTTCCTTGGAATAACAAATATCAAACGCAGAATCATTTAATTGGGAAATATCCTGGTTCATTCATTCATTTTTGGGATACTTTTGGAATTCCGTTTAATCAAAAATGCTGGCTAAATGCATTGTAGATGATATAACAGCCGTACCTACAGGTATACATTCACATCACGCAATGAAAGTTATATATACATGGTGCAGCAAATGAAATTTTACTTTTTCAAAAATATACTACCAAACAGCTACTACATATGCTTTGCAGATGACATCACGAAGATAATTTCAGTACCAATTATCACTCCCTGGTCCATGACACAAGTTTTGTTATTCAACAAATAAACGAGTTTGAAAACAAATGGAAAATCAGAACAAACATAAGAAAATTCACAATGATACCAATATGTAGGTGCATCAAGGGCGACAATAGTAGATGACACGTATTACCATTACACTGGGAAAGTAAAAGTACTGGAACTCACCTACAAGAGCAGTATAGTTTTTTAACCTACCACAAACAAACAAAATTATATTATGTATGGCAAAATTAAGATTAGGCCTACTTTGTCCAACCATTCCAATGCATACCATGTCTAAATCTGTTATCCCAAAATTTCAAAAAATACAAAATAAAGCCCTTAGATTTATCACACAATCAAGATTTTAGAACATCCAGATCAAATGCCAAATACCACCTATCAATATAATGTGTTACACAAACCAGAAAAACAGATCTGATCTCAACTAGAACTTTTGGAACCCCAACTCTTCACATTGCAACAGAATAAGTCATCAACATAAGCAATTTTAAAATTCAAAACTACTTGGGCCAGCACCCGAACCTACTCCATTATTTAAGTGACTGACCAAGAGCCGAACTGTGTTCCTCTAGCAAACAAATTAAGCAAGAACTTTCAAAATCTTATGGATGAAAAAAATATATCCACATAAATAATAAAGATATTATTCACCGTACAAAGCTCGAATAAGTGACGCTAATTCAACGCTAAACAGACCCATTATAAACCTTTACCAGCCGATGATGCATGTCTGACTGGCCGTTTTCATCTCCTAATGTATTTTTAAGTTTCTCCTTCTTTTGTTCTTCCAGTCATAATTTGTGGCAAACTCTTATTTTATCCTCACTTCTCTGGTTGGCATCGACACCACCATCACGTGTCAGGTCATTCCTATCCTCTTGCATTTGTATTTTGTCTTTCGACAAACATTAAATGAACAGCTGCACTTTTGTTCTTAATTTGAAGTTATGTTACAATATGTTTGGGGTAGAAATTTCACTTGTATTAAGAGAAAAAATCTGTAAACAAATAGTGAGGGCATATGATGTTTCCCTAATAAGTACGAGTCTCGAAACCAAACGCACGTCTATTAAAGCCTACAAACAAACAAACGTACAAAAACAAGTCGAAGACGTCCAGCAGAGGTTACCCCTATAGCTTTTGACGACGTTGATAACAAAACTTGACGTTGAACCATTACATTTCAAATGATGCACCCAATCACAGGCTAATGTAACATTTTTTTTAGTTCTTTTGCAGACTGTCAGTTCGCAGCAATGCCGTCGCTCATGCGTGGTGAGCGATGTCTCGAAATTAAGATACATGAGCGGGTTCACGTACGAGTATGAGCTGGAGAGCGAGTCGTCAGTCCGCGTAAGTGACATCGAGTCACAGCAGGTGCAGCTCAGGTGGTCAGCAGCTGTCGAGCTGAGTTTTGAATCGCCATGTGAGGTCTCGCTCCAGCTCAAGACAGCGCAGTTCCAAGAGGAGGGTGAGTACTTCCAATGACAAGTCATTGAACTTAACTGAAGAATTTTCTGAAATGACAATGTCAGTACTTAATATTCTGGTGTCAAGATTATAATGAGACAAAAACGTAGCTGTACGCAATAGCTAACTCCCATAAGCGTCTTTCCATTGTTATCAAAATTATTTGCGAATAGGACTCATTGACAGAAATATTGGTGCTTTAAATACCATAAAAACGGGGTAAAACTTATACCGTACGGGATATTTTCAAGTAAATATTCTCAAGAGGTAGTTTGGTAACTTGCTTCAAATTCCTTCTTTTCTGTTACTGATCCCTTTGATTATGACGCTTTGAGCTCACTTGTACTTCCTACGCTCGACAAAATACCAAGTACAAACAAACTGTCGAATTTTTCTTTTCTGTGGCATTTGTGATGAATGTAATATATTCGAGGAAAGGAGAAACACTCAAAATATAGAATACTGTATTCTGATTTTACGCCACATAGATTTTTGATTTCATGATAGTGTCTAGCGGAGACATTAAAAGGGGAAATAATACCCTTAAACTGAACTCAACTAACAACTTAAAAAGAATAGTTGGTGAAAGTACGCGCGCTAACTTCGTTTTGAAGGGAGCGACGCGTTTTTGGAGGAGCTGACGAGGTGGCCGATGCGTGCGGTGGTGGTGGATGGAACGGTGGGGGAGGTTTGTGCAGACGCCAGCGACTCCACAGTGGCCATCAACATCAAAAAAGGCATCCTGTCAGCCTTCCAGAGCTCCATGCCTTCACATTCCTCGATAAACAACGGCATTGAACTCGAAGAGGTAAAAAATATTTTTCAGAACTACGTTCGGTTATTTTACGACTTGTTTCTTGAAGAGAAAATGAAAACGAATTGATAGGAATAATCAATTTTCTTTGAAGTTCCTCAGTGTAATTTGTAGGCCCAGTAGTTTTTTCTGTTTATCGACTGGAGGAAATAGCATGTCAAGAATAGGTCAACCATAGCTTCATTGATATTATCATATACACAACAGTAAGATAATTTTAATTAAATATCTAAATAAGACATTTTTAGGCAACGGATATTTTTAAAAGAGATAGTTTTTCAGTGTCATCATCTTCGAGTTATGAAAAAATATAATACAGGGTGTTTACATGTAAGAAGTAGATAAAATTATTCACGAGTGAGTAGATAGTATTTGTGAGCATGATTACATTTGGAGTTCGATGAAATACAGCAGTTGGTTATTTCACTTAAGACTGAACAAGTTAGATAGTTTGTTGCAGTCTATTGCTACCTCTTGAAGTCGCATGATGTACGACTAGTATTGTGCAATTATTCTCAATGTGAACCTGTTGTTTTACTGGCGGGGGGGCCAGGCCGTACTTAAAATGTATGGTAATAGTATCATTTTGAACATGCTTAATCTTTTACAAAACATAAAGAGGACCTATGAAAAATATAAAATGTTCAAAGAAAATGTATAATGGTAAAATGTTTCACTACAGACTGACGTTATCGGCATATGCCCTACGGTATACAACGTACGTGAAGAATCTGGACGTCTTTTCATAACGAAGTCTAAAGATCATCGGCAGTGCTCAAAGAGATACGGGGACACTAGTGAGTCGACCATATCATCGCTGCCCCTGAAGTCTGCTATTCCCATGCGCACGTCAAAGTCAAAATGCGTACAAGAAAGCGAAGACGGCATTTTCAAAACAGTGACTTGCTACGATGACAATAATATTGCTCCCATATTTGGCTTGTCTAGGTCTGTAATGGCACAACAGAAATTTACGCTCACCTACAAGAAAACTAAAAAAATAAGCGAAATTAGACCCTTTCAGAAGTCGCGAACAACTACTTTGCTGTATGACTTCACCAATTCGCCTAAAAATTCATCAGCTGTTCAAGAAGTCGAAATCAAATTAAAACATCTTTGTCATATCATAGAACAAGGAAACGTAACAATGCACACTGCTCAAATTTTCTCAGACCTAATATCAGCGATGGATGTAGTTGAGCAATCATCTATTCACAAAATCTGGATGAATATTAAGGATAAAAAATACTGCAGTCAATTAGAAGATATTGAAGGCCTTTATCTCGACGCTGTGGCTGCCACTAAGAACGATGGAGCCATTCCTGTGTTAGTCCAAAACATTCTTGACAGCAAGCGCATCTTGCAATCTGCTTGGCGACTTCATACAATTCCAAGAATTTGTAGTGCAGGAACAAAAGCAGTGACACAACTTCTAGAGCAAGAGGATCTTCCTTCTTTTGTAACACTAGCTGCTGGCACCGTAGTGAACACTTACTGCTCTACGGAAGGACGGCAAAACGACGGACGTTGCATTTTTGACGAGAACATAGAGCAGTTGATGCAGGTTGCGTCCCACAGACTCAAAGTTTTGTGTCCGGAAGCAGCTAGTAACCGTGAAAAGGAAAAATCGACTCTAGTACTACTGAAGACAGTTGGAAACATGAAACATATGACAAATGAATTACAGGCTTCTGTCCAGAAGTGCCTCTTGAATATCAACGTTCCCCTGAGGGTGAGAATTGAAGCGGCTGAAGTTCTGAGAATGAGCTCGCTTTCCGAACAGGTGAGCTACTGGCGTAGTAGTCAGGGAAAATCCTAACTTTGCTAAGAATTGTATTTTAAGCGATGAATCCCTTACGGCTAAGATAATTTTACTTGAGAAAGTTACCGCCTATATTTAATTCTTTAACATTAAAGAAAGTATAAAATGTATCATTTGGGCAATGTGATTTGACCAAGAAAACACTATCTTCAATTAAAGATTCTACATGACGAGGAATCGATGCATCAAATTGCTTGATGAATAACAGAAATTCATAATGCAAGGTCTGAATGAAAAACACTTGTTATAAGGCTTAATATACAAGGGCCGTTTTTTCAGTTCAGTTGGCCCTTCTTCAAATGTTTTACACTATTCCGTACGCTTCTCACACTCATAATGTTGTCACCGTACACTTTGCTCTTTCTGTGATGGATTTCACCAGAATTACGTCCTTCTGCTTGTAGAAAACAGATTACACTTCGTAACTCACATTAGGTGGGAGCATCGATCCTGGCGGTCATGTTCAATTGCCCGTACCTAAGGCAATCGGGCTATATCCGTTTTGGCGAGTATGTAGAGAAATGAGTAAGGCCCTGCTGTACTTTCGCTAATAGAATTATTATGCTACGTAATTTGACTTTTTTTACAGCCCATCCTAGTAACTTGATGCTCTTCCCATAAAGCAATTAATCTTAACAATTATTGTAAAGCAATGACTGAAATCTCTCTCTGCATAAGTACAATGGTAAATTTATGAAAAAAATACAAAAAATACAATATAATTCAACTCTATCACTAATCTCCCAAATGTTAGGAACGTATTAGAGGAATGATATTATCTCTAGGCTGACTGAGTGACACTCCGTAATATTCTAGTAGCCATGTTGTCGGTGCTTCACTGCTTCACTGCCTTGCAATTTCCGCTCAAGTACAATTCACGAGCAGCTTTCTGTTTCGATATCTTTGTTTAATTTTTTTCGGTGAAAAGAATGTGCGATCTCCTGCGACTCTCAGTCACCATCGTATTAACTTAGTTCCATTAAGTCATTATTGTTAAATACCTTGAAAATCCAACATTGTGAATTCCCTGCGACACAAACGGAAAAAATTGCGACAGAAGCCTAAAAATACTGGTCCACGAGCGGTATATATTCATGTCTCTTTCAAGAAATGAGAAAGAAAACAATGACAATTTTTAAAAATTTTGTACCGAATATGTTTTTCCTATTTGTTCTATAAATTATTCCACAAGAACTTAATAATCACTTTGTCAGAAAACGCTTTCAAACAGTTTTTAAAAAGTGATTACTTGTTGTGATCAGGATGCAGACGACCTTCTGTGGCTCGCGTCATCTAAAAATGAAAGCACAGAACTGCGGATTTTTGCCTATAAAGCTGCAGTGTTGCACGTCAGTGAGACGGAATTGGCCTCCTTCATCGACAGAATGGTAGACTGTGACCTCGATGATCAAGGTAAGAGAATCTTCTTCGCCCAAAAATTTTTAACGAACATCATAAATTATTTTTCTAACGTGAACAGTCGTGTGACATAATACGAGTATGTTGGAAGTACCATTCACTCATAAGTCTTAAATAGCTATAAAAAGCTAAAAATGAAACGTAGCAGCTTTCCATAAATTTGTTTTCCCAACTTTATTTCCATACTTCAAGTATGCAAATATCATTTAGACAGCAGATAACTGTCACACAATTGTGTGAAAAATGCTTCACTTCTGCAAAATTTGCGAAAAATAACTAAGAATCGATTAATTTCAGCACAATTTTAACTCTCAAGTTCCCTTCGTAACTTTTACATTTATTTTCCAACAGCTCGAGCCTTCATCCTCTCCGATCTCTCTAATCTACAATTTACAGAAGCCCCGTACAAAATTGCAGTAAAAGAAAAACTTGCAAGGTTCAATATATCTCGAAATTATCCGACAAATATTTCGAACACTTCCCGGAGCTTCGATGTATCAAAATTTACAAAATCTGGTAGCTTCGGGGCAGAATTTTTGTACGACCTGATTTTTGATCAACAAGAGAAATCGGTGAGACAATTGCGCTCAAACATGACTTTTGACCTTTTCAATGAACTCATCAATGTAGCAGAATGGGGCATCAGATTCGAAAACCTACCGGCTCTACTGGACAGCGCTTTGAACACTGAATATAGGATAGGTAATACTAATTTTGGGAAAATGCTGAAACTTCTTTTCGATAAAGATGGAAGTAAGTCCTCTCACGGTCAATTAGATTTTTTCCTTAAGACCTTAGGTCAAGAAATACTGTTTGTGAGTCTTGACAGTGAAGAAGATTATGAGTCGGACCTACTAGCTTCATTCTTAGCTATTACAGGGGATATTTACGAGGAACTAATCTCTGAAAAACTGATGCACAGCGTCCAAGCCATACAAAGCCGTAGTTCTCTGGAGATCTCGACTATGCAAGGAATTCCTCTCTTCTACTCAAGGGATCTGTCAGCCGTGGGAAGCCTCAACAGCAAAGCAAATTTCGTAGAACTTGGCTCAGCTTTTGAGTACGCGCCCGCACTCTCCGTGATCACTAATTTCTTCATTGGGTACAACTTTGGACCTTCTCTCGGGTTGAAGTTTAACACCACGCTCCACGCTTCAAGTGATGTGAAGATGACTGCTCAAATCAATCTACCCAATGAGGTTTCATTTAATCTCGATTTCCCCGATTATGATGCAGAAGTATTTTACTTTGAAAACCAAGGTTTTTTAATGACAAAAATGCCTGAGGGACCTGAACAAATTCTCCTGCAAAGTGCTTCTCATGATCCCAGACTTAAAAAAGAACAATGTTTCAATGCGATTGCGGGTCTACAAATATGTTCAGAGTATGATATATCTGATTGGTGGACAGAAACAGACTACCCTCTTGTAGCTCCATCAGTAATTAAAACCATCATCAAGAAGGAAAATCCAACTGTAAAGGGCATCGAGATGTCCTTGTCAGAGAAACTGCACTCACAAGGATATACTCTGAAAATTGGCATTCCAGGAATTGAAGATTCAACAAAATTTTCCGTCGAAGTTGACTTCGCAATGCAACCAAATGAAAAGACTATCAAAATTCAGAGTCAAATTAGGGAACAAATTCAAGCGCTGGAGCTCCTCTACAGGAGCTCTGATTTCCCTCAGCAGATACATCAGCTGGACGTCTCGCTTACAACCGCAATTTCTGGCGCTGAGAAGGTTTGTAATTGACAATTCATTCAATTATGAGAAAATATACCTATAAGGTGAAATTTGAATGTCGATAAGTAAGTATTGACTTTCAGGATATTAAACATTAGATTGAGCGCAAAAATTCTCATCATTGATCTTGATCCGGAGTTCGTACAAAAACAGGCAGGTAACAATAAAGCTATTCGAAGTAAGATGATGTACTTTCACTTTTTTACTGTCCTCAATTTCTGTAATTTACGTGTAATGTCACTTTGATGTCGGGCAGGTGATCTCTGGGAACTTCAGTCGCTCAGATCGAAGAGTAAAAATGGACCTGAAAACTCTTGGTGCTCTTCGACAAGTCCTCCTCGCCGATGTACAAGGTAAAGACGAGGTAATTCCCTCATTTCAAGTAATTTGAGAGAAGTGTCTTTTGTTTTAGCTGCAGTGACTGATTGCTAAATGCAGTATAGGCATTTCGGTCAAAAACTGACGAAGAATAAAAAAGAAATGCGTGTAAGAAGCATACTCATTTACTCATTTTCAACAGGTTATGAAAGATTAATTTATAGCTCAGCAAGGCAGAAACAAATAATAACACTTCTGTGGTAAATCAGTTTGAAAATAATATGCTTATCCATATCCGCCTATGGTTCATAGTCGAAGCCTTAAAACATGGGACAGAGCATAGAAAGTCAACTCGCTTGTGGCTGAATTAATGTTGATAACAGTAATGCATCAAGTTTCAGTGTCTGTTCACTGATAAAAATACAAGTACTCGTATGGAAAAAATTCAGGGAGGATCAGTCATGAATCCAGAGGAAGGAAATTCAGGAGCATAATCTCTAATTATTTTTATAAATGATAATCACCCGACAGTTCCCATCTTCTACTCTTTGAACGATATAGCAATGGACTTTCCGGCTGTACGCAGAGGCAAGTACTTCAGCATTTCAGCGTTGAGCTTCAAGATCTCTTTCCCATTGGTCATCGAATATTATTTAGCATTTGTCATGAGTATGCCTTTCCTACAGGAACCTTCACTATATTGAACTAGTGGATCTCGTAACAAATAAATTGACTCTCGAGGCCTTTCAAAAAATATATGCCTATAGCCATTTGGCTTCTGATGAAATCTTTTTCTTCACCCGTTTACGAATACATATTTTTTAATATCACTAATTTTTATTTCTTTTCTTCATTACTTTTAGCACGAAGCAATCAAATTAACGTGTGGTAAATCTGTTATACATATTATATCAGTCTTTATGGTATGGAAGCTCATTGAGACCCAATTTTAAAGATGTACAATATTCATTTCCCTCATTGTGGTCTACCATGTTTGCTACTTTCGGAGAAAGTGATTTGCTCGGCATCTCTTTTCATTCTGAGAGATTGCAATCTAAAAAATTTGGGATGAGTGTGTTTCTTAATGAGTGCCTCTATTGTAGCATAGTGGTTGATGATCTGTGCTTATGCTGCCAGGTCCCTGGTTCGGAGAGTCCGCTTCCACACGTGACTCTCAAATTTTTTCTCGTAGTGGCACCGGATCAGGAAGGCTGACTGACTAGCAAAACTAGTCTCAAGTCACGAAATAGACGGACACTATCCCTGGAAGCATGATTACTGATCTTAAAATGCTTGCATTCAGAATTTAAAAACTATTGTATATTTCTTGCATACCTGAATGAAATAACGTTTCTTTCTTTTTTGCTCTCATGTGAAGAGATAGCAAGATATCTGTAGTTAGGTTAAATGCTGATATTCAAAAATGTTTGAACTCCAGTAAGTAGAAGAATCATTAACATACGTTTTTATTCTCTGCATTTTGTTAGTGGACTTCGCCCTTGGACACCCTAACTCAGCACGGCTGGACAGAGTAGAAGCGGTGTTGGGTGCAGGGCTGTACGGGGTGCATGCGAGGGTCGGTGAGAGTCAACCGTCTCCACACAAGAGAGTTTACTCCAGCCTCTTGGAACTCACTATGGAGAATAACAAACTTTTGGTTGTTAACTCAAACTCGAAATATGAAGCTTACTCAAACAGACGCTTCTTTAGCAGCTTGACAGATGGTGAGGCTCTTTTCATGAATATTGTATGATGTTTGTATCTGATTTGCTTCAAAATAAAAAGTAAGCATAGTAACTGTGGCACCTGAAAACTGTTGTTGATTGAATACATAGATCTGATTAATGTCCAAAAATTTAAACACTTAAACTCAGCCTGCATTTTTCACGATGGAAGCTTTAGATCGTAATACTAATTGAGTGGCTAAAAATCTTAGCGCATTCAATGCAACTTTTTCACTGGTTTTTGTGTACAGTCGAGTACAAAGGCAGCGCAAACAGAGTCAATGTGAGTTTGGAGAACGTACCAGGAAGAAAACTGGCTGCTGTTGAGGTGACAGACGTGGATGCTGAGACGCCTATCAGTTTCTTGCTTGTGGATAAGCTTGAGCAGGACGCCCGCAAGTCGCTTGTGCTTATCAAAGTGCCTCAGCAAGCTGTGGACTTCAAAGTGTCGTCTAGAATTATGACAGACAAAATCAAGTTCTCAGTCACGGTAAGAACTAATAACTCATTTTCTGATCTTAAAAGGATGTTCCGTTAAGAGGGAGTAGAGCTGTTGAACAAGAACATGTTGATAGACATTTATACTTGAATTCTAAAAATCGGAGCTGATATAGGTGTTAATTTATGATAAATTTAACTTTCAATTTCTTTATTTTATTTGAAATTAGCAAACGGGATTGTAACTTTCTAATTTAAATACTTTAAATAACAATTAAGCGTACGAAGACTTTGGAGTAAAAGAGATTATACCCCATCTAATATACCTCATATTGAAAGGCAGTGTAACTTGTTTACTGCTGCAGATACGAGTGTTGGCTCACTTCGTACAATGCTATAACACCACATGCTTTGTTGCACGTTTCAGAGTCGAGGCGAAGAGTTGGCCTCCATTCAAGGCCCTTTCTTTTGGGCCTGGTCTCAGGATTCGCTTCTTCAAAAGTCACAGTTGGGCATTAGGCTCGCTGCACCAATCAGGAGATCTTACCATGCAGACACAGAACTCGAAATTTCTGAAATTAAGAATAAAGTTCAAGTTACTGTTAATGAAGACCAACAAATGCTGGTCAGTTACCTCCATGACGTCACCGGAGATATCGAGTCGACACTGACTGCTATCAGTAAAATTGAACTTCCTAAAAAAATACGGACAGACTTCAAGTTTGAAAAAATGCCCACGTTTGTCAAGTCTGAAGCTGAACTGAAGTTAGAAGTATTATCTCCTCAACACGTGAGTTATGAGGTTAGCATTGACGCTGATTCGTCCTCCAGCCAGCCAGAAGGCAGAGTTTCAGCCAAAATATATTGGGATAAATCTCGAGACCCAGAACAAAATCTGCAATTTACAGGCAGGTATCAACTCGAAGACAACTCGCTCTTTTCCCTGCGGTAAGTTTCCAACCTTTTCAAATTTAGATGGACCGTATGATATGTATCTAAATATAGCAATAGGTCATCGTTTGGTTATTTTTTCCAAAGAAAAACACTTCATTGACCTACTTGATTAGATAACCATTTTTCATTCGCCCAGATTGTCTCCAGCTGCCAAGATTTTCTCTTTCAGACTATGCTTGTCAATGTCCTTTTGCACAATTGTTTTCTTTTAGTGGATCAACCACCTTGAATGTAAATGAAAGGTTTTCAATCCATGTACATTCTTAAATCAATTTTATTTGTTGAATACACAGAATATAATATTTAACTTGAACTTGTAGACTAATGAAAAACAATGTTGTCTCTTAAATTTCTGTCGTGATTTCTACACAGTTTTACTACTAATTCATGGTAATTTTAAATAGGATCTCACCTTGAGATCCCCATAGGTAAGACGACGTTAAAAAAAATTATTAGTACTTTTAGAAGTCCCTAAAATTCGAACTTGGCTGGTTATCTATGCCTCACAAGGTTATCGAGCTTTGACAGTATAATACGAACTGTCTAAAAATATTGCAATTTTCACTTTGTTGTCCTTGACTAGCTGTAACTGACACTCTACATACATGAGAATTATTTTTTATTTCAATCATTTGCCAAATAATTTATTACATCAAGATATTGTTCTTGTACAGGTGACAAAGTGTTGAACTTACCGGACTGTCAAATAATATATCGCTGGTGTTCAAGAGGAGGAAGTATTCGTGATGAAAATCGACTAACTATTTAAAGTATTGCAGTTTTTACAAAGCATATTAGAACCCAGTCGACCACGAGGAATATTGGGTGCATATTCTAGTCACTCACAGAGAGGACTGATTATTGACACGTAGTGTGGGTGAAAATCATAAAACTACTGGGAAAGAGTGACCACTATGCTCACTTAACCAATAATACTATGGAACTATGTGGAAGCAATATACATAATATCTATAAGTACACATGCTCCTATGGCAAATATCGTTCTTTTTTTAACTTTTACTTTATAATTTTCATCCCTTCATAGCGCATGTAAGTCATACCGGATTACTGAAAGTAAACGTAAATATGAGTTATCTATACCGTTTTTAGCGATTTTTTAAGATTGTAGTATACTCAAACTGACGAATAGTACACAATTTGTACATTCAATTCATCCTAACAATCCACCGCACGAGTTATGTAAAATAAATCCTAGAATCCATCTTTTAATTCGACAGTTGCAATTTATCAATTTACTTGTTTTATGTTTCTTCATTGATTTTCTTATTCCTCCCCAGGGGAGACGTCGTTGTCATCAGAGAGATCTACCACTACGCGCTTTCATCATCACAGGAAGGAGAACAGTCCTGGAAAAATTTTGATTCGCATTTAAAGTTACATGTGACGCAAGGTTCTGTTGAAGCACTTAATTTCATGATTGCTCAGCGTTTCGTACATGAGCCTGATCAGCAGGTCGAAATGGACAGTGAAATTTCACTCAGTGCTGCTGGTATATATGAATATCACTTCAAGAACCAACTTCAAGCGGAACGACTAGAGACAGGCGTGCAAGTGAGAAGCAACATTGGAACGCATTTAACGTCCGTTGGAACGTTTAATTCTGTCTTCAACTTCAACTCACGCTTTGAACCTGACCACGTAATTTTCATCCAGGTAAGGTTATCTATTGTCCATGTGTATTTCAACAACAAATGTAGTAGTGAAAAGCAGTTTCATTGAAACTGGCTACTAATTTATTGAAGAATTGAAAGAACATACTTTTTGGTCGAATTGTCGTGTCCTGTCGTAAATGGGAGTTCAGATGTAAAAGCACCCACTTTAAAACTTCTACCAGGATGTTCATTTACTCTGGAATAAGTGCACGGGAAGTGCCCCAACATACTTGGAGCTTAATGTGCTCATAAAAGATATTAAGCAAAAAATAAATGAAACGCATTCCGACAGGGAGTCATCTTTGTATTTCACCAACTACTGTATTATACAGTTCCTTAGCAAACATACTCCAAGATTTTTACTTTAATATTATATTTCAAAATTTAGGATGCGTTTTTTATGATGCGTTAATTGCATAAACTAAATACCAAAATGAAGACACGATCACACTCACTGACGCATCCAACTCTGCAATCTACTAAACAAAAAACGTTTCCGTTGCATGTTTTTTTGAACATTAATAAATTTCGTACCTAACGAATTAACAGAATAACCATCATTCTTGATAAATAACCTTCAAAGTGAGAGTAAGAATTTTTCATAAAAAGAAGACAAACGTGCAAATTTGTAAAGCCTAGCATATTATTAAAGCTATGTCAATGTCGAATTTAAAAGACAGACAGAACTTGAAACAACTTAATCTTGGCTCCTAGAGAAGTTATTTTTGTCTCCGGACACTCACCTCTACATAATCAAGGAACTTCAACAAATTAAAACGGAGATTTTTTCATCTTTTTCTATCTCCTGACTTAGTTTCAAAAGAGCATGTATCTTGTTTAAATAATTTAACAACAATGGTGTATGGTATGAATAAAGTAGCAGTAAAAATGTTCCTTAAAATAACGTCTATCTAATGTTGATTTAAATTCTTCAAGTTCTAAGAGGATGATATCTAGAATAACTCAATATGAAAGGTTAGGGCTCAAGTACTCAGTATTGTAAGCCCAAGATCAGCAAACCAAGCCTCGTTACTATGCATAGAATTTGGCATGTCTGTGCCTCATTTAATGGTCTTTGAATTATTAAACTGTGTTTATGATGGATATTAGACATCCATTTCAGCTCTTCGTAGAATATCCACCTGATAACCGCTTTTTATTCCATCCTAATAGCAGATCTGTTACATGGCATTTAACACACCAATGCATTGGACAAAGGTGAAATTGATTTGCTTCCTATGAAGTACAGTTATAAAGCTGAGTTACAGCATCACGCATAGTCGTGTTATAACATTAGAGTATAGCATTTTCTTGATTGCTCTGATCTCTTCATTGTTTATTTACTATTTATTGAAGCATTTCCGTGCCCATAATTCTTCAAGGGTGAAGCGTCAGCATCAGGCTTGATAGAGGCCAAGGTGGACTACAAGGCAGACTTGGAGCTGGTCTCGCCGAGCATCAAAACCGCAGAAGGCTTCGTGGAGCTCCAAGTTTCTGGAGAAAGACTCAAGTTTCAGATGGCCGAGTCTTTGCCTGAACAAAAGGCTTTCTTCTTTTTCGAAAAAAATGATAAAAAAATATTCGAATTTCAGCTCACGAGACAAGCTGATGACAGTCTAACCGCGCACGTACAACTTCCATCTAATTCATGGGAAGTATCTGGAAATTTTTCAAACGATGAAAAATCCTTAATTGTCTATCCTGATATTACGTCTAGAGAATTCTTATTTTCAGCCAAACTTCTCAACGAATATTCTGAGCTTCACAAGGAATTAAAGTTTGTTTTTGAATACCTTCACGCTGGGCGACAAAATAGTGTGGTGGGAAGAGTGACGGCCAACAATTCTGCTACAGAAGGTCAAGTCAGTCTCGACGTGTTCCCCAGCAGCGACCAGGTCAATGTGAGCCTCATAGCTGTCCAAGCGGCCGACGGATTCACGCACCTCGAGGCTCGTCTGCATTCTGAGGTTAGTGTAGGAGCATCAATAACGAGAGGGAAGAGTGAAAGGAAAGAGGCATGCCATGAGCTGGCCAGAAAGAAACTCAACAGGAAAATGAAGACAATAGTAGAAGTAGGAGAGGCTCCTTCGTGTAGTATTTGATGACTAATATAATGAGTTCGTCATCGTAATGTGACTGACTCATCAGTTATTTTCCCACTTTGTGCATCTCAAAAAATTTATTCCTCAGCTCTAATATCACTATTTAGAACCAAACTGAATCAACTGCCACTCATTTCAGGGCTTCTTAACCGTTCTGTTTTTTCTCGTCTCGATTTTGCCAGTATTCCTCGACGTTTGAGAATTCAATTTTTTCCCATTGATAATTTCTTGCCTTTCAATATTAATTCTCTATTTCTCCCCAATGACTTCTAGAGAATGTTTCTTGAAGTATTGGGACAACCTTTATAACTTTTCAATAACTGGAAGCACTGTAGGAAAACAATCAAACAGCACACTGCTTCTCCACGCACGTTGGATGAGAGCGCTGAGATGCTGCAATACAGTTAACTACTCCCAACACACGAAAGAAAAACTAAGTGTATTCACTGTTAAGTTACGTCAATTATTGCATATATTATTGAACGTGTGTCACGAGTAATGTATAATTCATTTATCCACAGCTCAACTTTCACTAAGAGTTTCTGATATTAAAAAAACTCAAGCTTTGAAGTGTTAACTTAGCATCCTGCTTAGAACCTTCATCAGCTATGCTTCTGTGTGAGACATTCTCACAAAGACATGAAGCGTAAGGCATTTTCACTACGTATATAAAGTATTAGTCGGGAGTCTTTATTTTTCGATGACATTATTAAAGCATATTTTGTGAGGCCTAGTCCCAAGATTGTCCAATATACATACGTAATTCATCGATTTTTAAAAATGAATAATCACATGACATGGATATTATGACATTTTCAGAACTGTTACATAGTATTTCTATACGCTCTTACATAACTCATACATAACGGATGATAACTCATGGTAACTATAGCTACAGCGATTCTCCATCAATAGAGCAATGATAATTCTTTAACTGATCCAAAACAAAAACTTAAGTACTATGCAGTGTAATTATTCCATTACATTCATTGCAGAGAGAAGCAGATGGACCTAGAATTACTCTAGATATAACGCAGTCATCCCAAGAAAAAGCAATTGCATTGGTCTACAAATCTAAATCCGATTCTCTTCTTTCATCACTCATCTCGGCAAGATACATCGAACAGTCCCCTCAATCTGGAGTTGTGTCTTTACTTCTTAAAACTCCACAGAAGAAATTTGAAGTTGGTGGTGTTCTTGTCAGAGAGCATTCCCTTGCCTGCCAAGGCCAAAAGCTGAACACAACCGTCCGGTCACCAAATGGTGTCGAGTACATTATGGAGGTCACAACTTGTGCTCCGTACTTCATCAAAATCATCAGCGGTGCGAAAGATGCCACTGAAGAGAAATATATAATGAAGGCTGGTGTGAAGAGCACGACCCAAGCTGAGCTGAGCCTAATGAAGAGCATGAGGGTGCCAGCTAGTCAGTGGTGGCAGCAGTGGACCGGAAATAAGTACGAGGAAAGACAAGTCCCCGTCGTAGCGCTGTCAGCTGAACTTGTCGCCCCGCAAATTCTCGCTCTGACAGCTCAGTACGACAGAGACACCCTCGCACCCACAAAGGTCGGTACTGCATTCGTCAAAGCTCAAATTCTTTGTATTTTGCGCTTTTGCACGCTGTTTTTCCACTTTTTTATCAAACAAATTAAAAATTTAGGAAACTAAATATGTATCAATTTCTCAGGGACGTGTCCTATCGTGCGTTCTCATCTGAAATCTAGTACAGGGTATCCCAAATAAGTATATGAATTTCTTAAAAGGTTGCAGTTTGAATTCTTCTTATTTTCATAAGGTGGGTAAGAACGTATTCTGGACGCAAAATAAAATTTTAGATCCTACCCTTGATCGCCCAGTATCAAAATCTTGACCTCCTATCACCAGTAGTATTCCAACTACAGCTTTTTAAAAATGTTTATATTTTTTGGGGATACCCTGTATGTAACGAAAAATTGTTTATAAAATTTTGTCGCTTTGATAAAATACCAAAAGAATATCGGACTGCCGCAGCCTGAAGTTATAATAGGAGGACTTTAACTCTTGAAATAAATGAATTAACAAGTATTTAAACCTTTTAGGTAATCGACTTGTACGCACCTCCTACATTTATAGGAAAAACATTTATAGAAGTTATAAAAATGTACCTGGATATAAAAACTTTTGTATTGAATTCTATTATTATGTACAACATTGTAAATGACAATCTATACATTAACAGTGCTGGCGGTTTCGATGTCAACTCAATATTCTTTGAGAAAATAATTTAACTAATCCAACTTCTGCATTTAAAAAAGTGGCAAGTCTTCATGGTCTGACATAGTCTTCATTGGCAGTGTGTAGATTGTGTCCAGGCGACAGAGTTGGCTGCACAAAGTACTGTACGTTGACTTCATGCATATGAAATGGCTCGTGATTCTTAAATAAAATTATTAAAACCAAGCTTCGTGAAACGAACGCTCCAATACACTCGATTGCAACCCTGTATACCCCACTATTTACCACACAACTAGATAGTTCCCGTAGAAATTCCACGGTTTAAAAGTGATCCAACTTAGGATCTATGTAATCTAGATAGTATGTTTTATCGTGTATAAAATATATACACTAGTACTTATAATAGTCAAGTTTTGTATTCAAAAGTTAATTTGGTAGCTATAAACTTAGATAACGCTATAAGTTTGTTTAGATTTGACTAATTTATTTTCATGAACTCCACTACATAATAATATACAGTTAGTTGATGGTTTGCTTGCTTGGTCCGTCTCTCTATCACGCTCTTAAGAATTTAGATGGGAGGATACCAAAGGCACATCATTCAGTGTGGAAACTCCATCACAAAGCCCGTGAAGGGCTTCAAACAAAAGACTTCAGTAAAAAAACGGGAAAATTTACTCGTTTTTAACTATATTCTTTCGTTTAATGTGGCACTGGACGCGGGCTTTGCGAAAGAGTTTCCACGTTGAAAGATGTGATTTGGTATCCACGATACAATGCTTACAATACATGTATACCTTAACAAATTTTCTTCCACCTAAATCGTTAAGACTGTGACAGAAACACGGTCCAAGCAGCAAATTGTGAATTATTATTTTACTGTTCCACTATCTACATATATAATCGACATATGTATCTCCATCTCTCTCTTTATCTCTGTCACTATTTGTGTGTGTCCGTCCCTTTACTTCCTATCTATTACTTAAGAAAAATTATTAAACTGAAATCAGAATGGGTATTCATGTATTACAAGCATTGTATTGTGGATACCAAAGGCGCCGGATCACTATAAAATACTCCATTTTTTCCATCATTTCTTCTCTTACACAGCCATGTTATCGGTAAATACGGTACAGAATGGAAGTTCTGTATGTATTCATGAAAAATATTTCAACTATGATAGTACCACAGGTAAAACTAAAATATTCGTTTTGTTTCATACATCCTTAATTTTATCACTTTTAAACCAAGTAATTTCAACGGATACTATCAGGGCCATGCTATCGGTAGATGCGATACAGAATGGAAGTTCCATATGTATTAATGAAAAGCATTCATTTGAAACACAATAATTCGTCGTAAGTCCTTAATACATTCATCTTTAGAATAATTTTGAACTAGTCAAATCTAAATCGTAGAATTTCCACGGGAACTATCTAGTCTAGTATAACTAGTGTACCCGGCCGTCAAAAATGACGGCAGGGATTCTGTGATAATACTTCTGTGGTGCTCGCCAATGAACAACATTAAGTGGCTTCATTGTGGAAGGTTTCAGTTCTTCTTGGCAGAAATATCGTATCTCCATTCTAGGCAACGAAATAATTTCTTTTTGCAGGAAGTGAAACGTCACGGATAATGCAGGTCAATGTTGTGAAAAATTAACAATTGATATTGATACAATTGGTGAGACTTTAATATTTATTTGCAAAAATTCGATTCAGTAAAAAGCGGGAATGTCATTTCAAAAAAGACTACATCAGTGATGAGACTAAAAATTGACAAAATGCTTATTACTACTGTACATTGTGCAAACCATTAATCATTACAGGCCAAGCAAAACAATCATTTCGCCTACAGCAATTCCTTTATTACAACATTCCTTCAGTTTTTCTTCCACTATCCATCTCTCTTCTCTTTTCACTGCTTTTTTGCGACGAAGTTTGCCTCTTTAGACGCTTTCTTTCACGATTACGGTCCATCCTTGCTTTGTGTTCATGGTGAGTTTCTTGAGAGATAGCTCTCCTCTTAAGCTTAGCATCCATGGCTCGAACATTGGCCGTATCACTGGTACTTTGCTAAGATCTTTGCCTTGTTTTCCTCTCACGTGCTAGTCTGCGTTTCCTTCCCTCTGGTGTTTCTTTCATTGTTCTTATGATTTTTTCAGATTCAATTTGTATCCAAAAACATACGTACAATAGCATAGTTTGAAGTAAAAACATGCAATCACTAAGAAGAAGACTGTATCAATGCTATCTTTTAAACAAATATTCCCCAGCCTTGCAAGGGAACAAAAAATTGTAATGACCCAGCACTGGGTTGCAACAAGGGCCTCTACTCCGCTCAAAGTTTCAACTGCTACGAAGAAATTTAGCCAAAAAATATGCAAAATAGCTTATGCGCTACAGGATCAAAAACTCTAATGCAATATTTCGATTTCCGAGTATATATTCCAGAAATTATATTTGCCATCGTAATTCAGGAATGAAATTTTATGGTATCTCATCTTTTTATACAGTACGCGATTTTTTCCTATTTAAATCCTTCAGAGCGTGACAGAGAGACCAACCAGCCAACCAATCAAGCAAGCAAGCCACCAACTGTATAATGTATTGTTATACTGTATAATGGGGTAATACATAGTTTGTTGCTTACTTGCTTGGTTCGTCTTTCTATCACGCTCTTAAGGATTTAGATATGAGGAAATTCAGTAGGGTATACGAGTACTTATTATATTGTAAGTATTTTATTGTGGATACTAAATGCACATCCTTTAATGTGAAAACTCCTTCACAAAGCCCGCGTCCACTAGCAAATCAAATGAAAAATATCAGTAAAAATCACGTGAATTTTCCCGTGTGGGTCTACTAGTCTATGAAATAAAATACATTATTCAGTTTACCCGTGCCCGTGGTATCATCAGAAATTGAATATTTTTCATGAATTTATTCAGAACTTCCATTCTGTATTTTATCAACCGATGATATTGCCGTGTAGGAGAAGACTAATAAGAGGAAAAATGGCGTATTTTATAGAAATCTGGGGCCTTTGGCATCCACAATATAATGCTTATAATATATGTATACCCGTTCTGATTTCAGTTCAATAAATTTTTTTCAGTAAGAGATAGGAAGTAATGGAACGGACACACACCGATTGGGAGAGAGAGAGAGAAAGAGAGAGAGAGATAAAGATACACTGTCTATTGTTTATGTAGACTAGTAGACCCACACGTGAAAATTCAAGTGTTTTGTACTGAATTTTCTTTTTTGATTTGCCAGTGGACGCAGCCTTTGCAAATAAGTTTCCATATTGAAGGATGTGCCTTTGGTATCCACAATACAATGTTTACAATACATGTATACCCTACCGAATTTCCTCCCATCTAAATCCTTCAAAGTGTGACAGGGAGACAGACCAAGCAAGCAAGCAAGCAACAAACTGTGTCATTATACCGTGTGTCCCACAAAAACCCGAACCGAGTATTTATTTTCCCGTATCAGTAATACCATCATAAGAATACCTAGGAGTCTTATGATGGATGGTCTCAGTAATCCCATCATAAGAAATTGAATGCTTATGGTATTCTTATGATGGTATTACTGATACGGGAAAATAAATACTCGGTTCGGGTTTTTGTGGGACATACGGTATAGCGGGATGGTAGAATCTTCTATTTTTGATCGTTTCTTTTTTTCATGTAACTGAAAATACTGAAAATTAAAAATAAACAAGTTAGACGTAAAATCAATTCTAAAGCCTAACTTTAAAGTGCTTTCCCATAGAAAGAATTTGTTCGACATTTTCGACACAGACTTTGTGCATGGGTGCTTAGCGTATTTCTACTGAAACAAATGACTTCATCCATCTGTATACTTCTAGCTGCCACCAATAAATTTCTGCCGAGCCATAATAAGCCATGAAAGGCCATACTAATTTCAAATCTCGAGGAAGTATTTAAACTGAATGGAAATACGCAGTTGTTTATGTTAAACTTCTGTAGCCACCAGCGGCAATACAGAAAAAACCAATCTAAATTTTTTTGTTTGTTTGCATGATACTGTGAACGAATCATACTTTTTTTAAAAAGACACAAATATTTTTTCATGGGACTTAATTCATTTCCATCACGAATCAAACAGGATGCACATTTATCGGAAACACACGGGGTTTTCACAAGAAAAATCTGGAAGGGTTAACAGAGACTACATGGACGACAGAGAAATTACTTATCCCTATTAATTAATCTAACGGAGCAATTAAGGCTAGCTCTTGCTATGAAACAATTATTTCTGTATGCCCGAACACTTTACGTACACGTTTAGCTTTATTAATTCCAAATAATGTCTGTAAATAAAGTCTGATTAGTACAATATGCTTTACCATTTCTCCTTATCCCATGATGTAGTCGGATTGGGAAGAGGATTCAAAAAAAGGAAGCATGTCCAGTTTTTGCGCTTCTGAAGCGTTAGTTGCCAAGTGGTTATGGAACAATGTTGACCCAACGAGCTCTCACGACTAGTAGCTTTGTACAGACACGCATGCCAAGCTTCGCTGACCAGTTACAAGCACTTCTAGCGTTAACGATGCTGCACTTTGTGCTGCTCCGTCAATAGAGAGACTAAATTATAAACGAACCTTTTTGAGAAAAAACTACTTCACTATAAAAACGTAAATAAGAGCTCCAAATTACTGTAAAAATTGTCAATGAAGTTCAATAAATATATAGTGAAGCCAGCTTTCTATATCGTGGGTGAATGCACTATATCAAATTTGATGAGAGAGACACTAGAGGAAAGGTGCGCTGAACAGCTGATGCAATCCAGCACAGCAGCTGTACAGCTGAGCAGCCGTCCAGCACGGCAGCTGTACAGCTGAACAGCCGTCCAGCACGGCAGCTGTACAGCTGAGCAGCTGTCCAGCATAGCAGCTGTACAGCTGGGGGCCGACACTCTCCATGGCGCGCCTAAACAGTCTCAATCAGTCTCCATTAAAAATTTTCATGGCCACCCAATTCTGCGCAATGCGCCTTTTTCGCCTCCTACTGTCCCTTTCCTTTTCACTTCCTTTTTCTGGTACAATCTGTACCAAACTCTTTTCTTCAGCTTTTTCCTGCTGGCACCGACCACCAAACAGTCTCAGTTCGGTGGACATGCGTTGCCGGAGCTGAAGGGCGTCAAAGCGTCGACGAGTTCGCTCTTTGAATTAATTCATGACAGGGCAAGACATATCGATGAGCAAGTACGTTTATTTCTTTGCTTACATTTATATGTTATGAATCACTAACGACTTGTAATTGTCATCAAAAGAAAAATTGCGCTTATCCAAATTTTTACTCACTAAAAATTATTAGTAATTTGTAACAAAGTACATTCCATTTTCAAAAATAAAATTTTATGCAACAATGAGGCACTCAACTTTTTAACTATGCCTTTTTAAAGCTAAAGACATCTCATTCTTTAGCAATCTTTTCGGGTTTATATGTATAGAGTATAAATTGGATTACAATTTCACTTTTTCAATGTCCTATCACCTGTCTAATTGTTATCACTGACAAATTTTTACTGTTTTCGTCTATTTTCACTCACACACTCATTATTTAGCACCAAACAGCGCTAATTTTCTGGCCAATTTTTTAGTCGCTGATTCTGCGAGAGCTGTCAAGCGCTGCTGAGGCTGCCTTCGTCTTAATGGGAGCTGCTGCTGACAACATCATGGATGATGTTAGTGAACTCCTGCCTGACTTACGTGATGCACTCAGATCATTGAGTGAGGCTGTAGATCGTCTTCAGTTGTCGCAAGTGCTCTTAGAAATCAAGGAGTTATTTCCCGAGTTAAGGAACATCAAGGATCTTGTCGTAAGATTCTTAAAATGGATAAATACATTGATAGACAAGCTGGAAATTCTTTGGATCAACATTCTTGACAAGCTAGAGGAAATTCTCACAATGCTCGAAAATTTGAAAATATTAATCGACAACTTGATCCAATGGCTTTCTCGTGGTAAGTAACGTAATGTTTTTTAACAATTTCTGTATTCTAAATTTGCTAAAATTTGTAAATCATTGTGAGATAAGATTAACAAATTATAAAATGATGAAATGATTTTTTCTTGAATAAAAGCGCACGCACAAAGTAGGGCAAGATATAAAGTTCATATTACTAGAACCAAACACCCAAGCCCTCTGATAGAAAGACTCACAGAAGTTAGAAACTTGTATACATTACTTGAATTTTTGATGACGTAAAATTATATGTTTGAGGAATCACACTTTTTTCAATGTGTGTTTCTTTACTGATTTTGCCTATTATATTTTCATAAAAAACATTGGCAAAAATTATACGGATTTGTTTTTACTATTAATTACACTTGAAATTTGCAACTCGAAATAAATTTCATGTAGTGAACAATTAGCGACAAATTCTGTGTAGTAGACAACTAGCGGATATTTCTGTGTAGTAGACAACTAGCGGATATTTCTGTGTAGTAGACAACTAGCGGCTAATTCTGTGTAGTAGGCAACTAGATGTAAATTCTGCGTAGCTGACAACTAGCGGATTATTCGGTGTAGCAGATAACTAATGGCTAGGCTGTCTTAAAAAATTGTTATTTCATTACACGGACGTCTTCCATGCGTCAAACTTATATTCTCAATCCATTTATCAATGGCTCTCACCAGCATGTATATTAAATTTAGAGCATTTTATTTCCATAATCTAAATCAGGAAGTGTTTTCTCAAAAAAGTCATTTTTTTATGCTAAACGTTTGAAAATAACCTCGTGATTGAAATAATAGAATCCAGTAAGTACTGCCCCTACATTATCTTCATGTTATAATTTCATGAAGGTAAATCAAACTTTTTTATCTGTGCACTGTCCTAACAACTGGTTTCGAAATTCACACGCAGTTGAATTAATCTCCAAAAAATATTAAATATATTTATTCCAGAAAAAATAATTGCAGTGCAGCAATTTTTCATGTTACTCCAGTAAAAGTTATACAGTTTTAACTGAAAGCATTAATATACAGCCATATTTTTGAATGCTGAACGGTTAAAAAAAGTTCAGTTTGATCATTGTGAAGACAAGTAAATATGGTTTCCAATCATCACTCCCACGTACTCGATCGTTTGCTCATGTTAAGCATGTCATAATCCACCTTCATCCCGATTCAGCTTGAATTTTGTTTCCTCCAAATTGTTAACCGTAAAATGAGGTAATGTTGCTTTGTGCCTCCAGGAAATATAAACTTGTTGCTGACTAACATGTGGGAGACACTCAGGCTTGAGTCGCTCAGACACGCTGTCGACACTTGGATGTCATACTGGACAAATGAATCCATCACCGCGCTGCTGCCCGCAACTCTTCCAGACTTGATCAACCAAACTGCAAACGATTTGAGCGAATATGGAAAACTCCTCCTGGAAGATAGTTCGTTTCAGTTTGCTTGCTCTGCAGCAAAAAGCAACTTACAGAAGGTAAATTCTGTTTTCTGTCCCTATTTCTGTGTGTGAGGAGTTTACAAAGCCCGAAATATTGTTCAAATACGTGTTTGTCTATATATTTGTAAAATGACGCATATTCTACCAGAAGGGAGACAATGAAGTAATCCAAAATCATCATCGTACGAACTTCATAGGGCCTGACATTTAAAATTTAATTTAAATGATTTTCTATTTCCATTATACAGGAACTCATAGATACGATTGAGATTGATGTAGTTTTGTAGACAAATCGAAGTATTTCTGTCCAATAAATTAAATTCACAGCAATAGGCGCACTCTTATTGCTTATGCTTGCGAATGTTAAATTATTTTTTGAGCTCTTATTATTACCTGTGCCTCAAGAAAGTTTTGTTAAAATAGCAAAGGTCTTTTTCTAACGTAGTGCATGATATTTGCTCGTTATAATAACTTTTTAAAATAGCTTTAAGCAGCAAAAAATCAGCTAGAATATTTTTAGTTTTTTGAATCATCACCATTGCTTCTCTAATATGTCACATATTGCTAGAATATTTACAAAGCTTTTGCCCGGTGTTGCAGTTACGGAACCTTGACAGCAGCCACTTGCTTCAGTATCTGTTCATGGCTTCCTCAAAAAGAAGTCTGGGGATCTTTATTGAGAACTCCACGCTCCGAGTGAATGTACCCCTCAGCTTGCCTGCCGCATCGCTCCTTTCAGCAGCTCAGTCTGGGGCATCCGTTGCTGGCCCTCACTTTCCTCCTGGTCCTCCATATTCCATGACGCTGGACGGTGACTCTGTCGTCACTGTGCGCCGTGATGAGGTCGAGCTCCCCAAGTCTCAGTGCGAATACGTTCTCAGTAAAATGAAAAAAGGTGAAGACAAAGTCTTCGTGACCTTCATGAACACAAGATCATCAGATTTACAAGTTAAGTACTTCTATGGAAAAGAATCAAATGATGTAGTTGTGCTGGGAAATTCCTCTCAGCCTGTTTTGGTTAATGGTAAGAGTCAGCCCGAGCGTTTTACTATCATTTTGGGAAACATGAAGATTGATGGCAAGCCAGGATCTGTCAAAATCCGGTCTCCTGACGTAGCCCTCAACTGGGACTCGAGAAACCTGATCGCCCTAGTCAGCACCATGAAAAACTTGGGATCTTACGGAGTTGGTTGGGAAATATTTCCACCCAATCCGTCCGAAGAGGAAGTGATGGATAGAATAACAAGATTTAAAGTGAACACAACATGCACTAACTAAATACCAGTTTTAAGTAGAAAGAAAATTATTGTATCTGATTTTTAAAAAATTATACCACACAATTTATTTGTTTGAGTCCTACAGCTAGGTTTTTTTACTTCTCGAACAATGTGACAGGATTATTTTACACTTATCGAATCACTTCACTGATTTACACGTTGATTTTACACCATATAATGACATTATATGTAACAACAATGAATTGTGATGTATCCCTTTATATCGCCAGGATAGTGGTTTTACGAGAGGATTATGTTATTGATAGAAAATGAACCTTTTCGTTGTCCTGCTACTGATTTCAGTCTACGGATTGTGTAAGAGCTCTGAAACTGAAGACTTTTCGCTACTGCAACTGATTCAAGACTTTAGTATAATTTGTGTAGAAAAACGTTTTCAATCCTTAGAAGTTACGACCACACATGCTGCCACCTTCACCATCTAGGGATTGTAAGTACTTAACACATAAAAAATAAGAGTACAGCAGTAAATTTTCAGCAGTAAGAATTCACGTTTACTTCTCTTTCTCGTGTACAATTCAAATGATAGGCGCAAAGTTTTGCTTGGCCCATACGTATCTCTTTAAACGATGAAATTAAAAAGAAAACTGTCGCCTCTCAATAAAGTAGTCTTATTTTCTTGTTAAATTTGCTTTAAAAATGAGAATTTGCTACAAACTTAATACAGCTACTGTTTGAACATTTAATCAAAATTATTTTTAACCTTATAGGAAAGAACAGTAACTGATGGGATAATTACGCGTTTAGTTTTTACTGAGAAATTTAAGACAAAATCAGCCATAGAGGTGCCTAGAAACCATTTTTGCATCTTTATTATGGCTCATTCCTTGTTTTTATGTTGTGTAATCTTACGACCACAACACTACGTACAGTTTGGTCTGGAACAACGCGTGATAGTTTAACTTTTATGGTCCAACTGGTATAGTAATGGTTAAGATGGTTTGATTATTCAATTGTTCGTATGGTTTCACTTTTAAAAAGTTGTGAAGACTCTTACTCTAAGTGTTTTCATTTTCTACTCTCTGATTGAAGTTGCTTCCTATGTGTAGAGGTACCAGAGAAACGTTTTTGTAGGAGCTATTTCTTTTTCTTTTGTAACTATCACATTTTTCTGTAGTATCTAGCACAATTTTATATTGCAGCTATCACAACACATTTTAGAGAAAATAATGTGCATTAAATCACCGAAGATGTTGATGGAAATATGGTTAGTTTAGGAATGTTAATTCAACTAATCTAAATAACCTTACGAAACTTTTTGCATGATAAATAAACGTTGTTTCAGGACTTCACTTCAAGTTATTAATAGGCTCTGTTTATAATGTTACTATTCTCTGCGTGATGTAGAGAACATCAACTACTTAATAAGTGTGCATCACTCATAAATTTGTGGGAATGTACGTATCTTTTCTGATACATGCACTTTCCAAACTAAGATCGAAATGGAGTAACTTTCACGAGGGAAAATCATTCTACTATTCTGGCTTAGTGCAGAAGAAACTAGTACGCATGAAGTTATCAATTTTGCTTTTGCATCATGAAATATACAGCAAAACTTTTAAATTAAACTTGAAAAATTAGACATGAAGCTTGAAGAGAGTTTGCTATGAGCTTACATGCTCGTGAGAATATTGAATTTGCTGTGGCTTTATTAAAGATATTCAAGCTACATAGATTTACATCAACTTCAGTACATAATCAACTGAATTGATATTGAAAGGCAGGAGCTGCTACTTCACTAACAACTAGTCGCTCATTTATTTAACATCGCCCTCCTCAACTTTCCCACTTTTACTACCTTATCGCACCGTTCATAAAAACATACATTAAACATGTTCATTCTATTCTGCTACACCAATTGAACAAGCCCAAAGCTTAACAATGATAATAAAAACTTAAATTTACACCCCATTTACGGGAAGCTGTTACATGCTTCCCGTAGTTTGAAGTCCCGCAACCACAGTTTTAAGTTCCGGACCCACAGTTTGAAGTCCCACAATAAGTGGGTGAGGAGCTGCTGTGACTTCAGCAGCGGAATGATATTGGCGAGGTTGTCAACTGGTTTCAGTGCATCTATAAATTCTAATTATATTAATTAGGTGCGATCTTTAATATTCAAGTGAAAATAAGTGTTTCAGTAGCGCTTCTATAACATTTAAATGATTGCAAAGCTGAAAATACCATTTGCAAGTGTACAATGATCAGGTTTCATTTGCTGTTTTTGAACTGAATGTCTGAACTACTATCCCCCAATACTTTAATATCACAGTCGTTCTGTTTTCTTTCCATTATTGTCATAATAATTTCGAGTCTTAGCTCAATCTTCATCGGCAATGTAATTCCTTCCATTGTCTGGATATGTTCTATTGAACATATACCATACCACCCTCCCAGCTTACCTTGCCACCCTCCCGGATTACCTTACTACCCTCCTGAATTACTTTACCTTCCTCCCGGATTGACTTACCACCCTTCCGGATTACGCCGCGTGTAAACCTGAATATTTCTTCGGAAGTTTTGGAGCTGGCAAGTTATTTATATCTCTCATCATTACAGTGAAGATATTTATACGTACCTCTTTTAATTAACGAATGGAAAGTTTTTCTACAGGGAATGCAAGAAGTTTTCATTGCGTATTATAAGTTTTCGTTTACATTATTTAAAAGTGTAGTGACATATATAATGTATCCTACTAATATTTTATTAAAAGCTGAAAAATTACATTGAGTATTTTCCCTTGCTTCGTTGAACTCATGAGGAAAGTTCTATATTCTGCAGTACAAACAGTAATCACTCGAGTGGTAAATCGTTCCTGTGAAGAACAGATAGAATCTGTTTTATTTGGCTCGTAATACCTCCCAGTTTACCTGGACAACGAGTGGACAACAATCTGGTCATGGTGTTCACCGATCACACGAGTTACTTTTCCTTGTAAATACAACCTAACAGTGCATGCAATATCCGCATCCTCGACGGTACTTAGGTGTACGACTTCTTCAGTTTCGTGAATATAATGATAATGTCATTTTTTCTCGAGAGATTCCCTGAAATGCAAATGATTGATAAACTTTAGCTCTAAAACAGTTGAGATTCGAACGCAGTCGCGCAAAATGTAAATATTCAGTTATTTTAAAAGACAAATAGCAGACACTGTTTTCTCGTTTTCTAGTATTTCACTTGATACTGAAGCAATGGCTCAATGATAGCAGTAGTTCTTTAAATATGACATGATTCAAGTATAAAATTTTATTATAGTTCTTTGAAGAGTTTCCTACTTTGAAGATCTATATGCAACTTCAGTTATATTGAGCATGGGGATTTCTACTCACCAATATTCTACCATACGATGTAGACCAGCACTCTAAATTGAATGCAATTTAAAACTTCAAAAGCTTTTATTCTCTACAGTCAGAGACCTACCTGAAGTTGTACGAAGTTTGGTGCGCAGCGTCCTCAGTGGGCAAAGAGGTGGCAGCAGCAGCAATGCGTGACCTACGCCGAGTTTGGCCGGACTTTCCAGCAGTCGCAGATGAGGTTGCAAGCTACTGGGCTGCCATCTTCAATGGTTACGCAGCTCTTTCCTCTAACGCACAACTTGCTATCAGAAATTCCTACCATCGCGTGACAGCTGTCATTCAAGCGGGCTGTGATATTTTAAAGACTTTTGCAGATAGAACAAATGAAATCGCAAAAAATATGTATGATATATCATTCGAAATATTGAATGACTTAGTGCGAAGTGATCCAAGAACAGTGAAATCATGTAAGTTCTGTAGATTATACTTATTAAGATTATAAAAGTATTTCAGATTGAAAAATCATTTAATACACATACAGGTATTCTGAAATTATTCGAAGAAAATAGTAGTTCTTTGATTTAAAAATTGCCTGTTAGTGAGAGCATATTTCCAACGGCTTCTGAATGTTACTTATGGCTCTCAGATTCTTCACGTTGGTATTTCGGATGCAATCAATGTAAATTTAGTACACTGTGGTATATACATTCATGTTGAACCTTCTACACTTCACATAAAGCTTTAAAAATACCACTTTTAATATACAGTTGTATAAAATCTTATGCTTTAAAAATATACTCTGAGGCAATAATTCCTTCAATATAATACCAATTTTCGACAAAATTGAAGTTTTAATTACATATTCTGTTTCGTTATGATTTTTAGATAAGTCCCTAAATTTAATATAACAAAATTGCACGACATAGAAAAATTTTAAATAAATAACTTTCTATGAGCGATACTTTGTATAAAAAGTACAATTTTGCATTTTAACTTTAACTACTGCGTTAATTAGCTGCTTAAAAGAATGAAATACTTAACTTTGTTCTAGTTTTTCCAATTTATATACATGAGGCAATTTTGTAAAAATTGGTTGTTTAAGGATCATATTTTCAAGTGAGTAATTTACTTCCATACAATTTCTAACAAGCTACTCAATTTCAGGGTTCCACAGCAACGGCAGAAACGAAGTTACGAATTCAACTGCGGGGAAACAGCGAGTGGAAGCCTTAATAGATTATGTATACAACTCCATACCACCTTTTTGGCTCTCATTGAAGACATTCACGCTGGCACGTGTTCACCAGATATCGCACGACGTCGTGGCCTTTTGGAATTTATTCAAGAATTATCAATTCACACAAGACGCGCTCTTTCTTTTCAGGCGGTGTCTCAACGGCGTAAGTGGAAATTAGGTCTCACTTCATACAGAAGTTGCTCTTTTCTTCTAACACCATTCAAGATATAAAACTATTATTTTTACTTCAATACTTAGAATATTTATTTTGCTTAAATATCGGATGTTTGCCACAAAATGGAAATAAAGAAAGCGTCAGTAAAATTGAGCAATTTACTAGTCAAGCCACATAGAGTTTCGCTTCTCTTAACCATGTACTATTCTTACTCGAATATAATATCGTATGATTTGAAACATATGAAAAATATCGTGAAATGGGTCAAGTATAGATAACATGCTCCTTTTTATTCAATTGTTAAATAATTCATCACAGCTTGATACTATGCATTACTTCAGTCCAATATGTTCAAGTTAAAATATCGATGGCTCTAAATTCTTGTGCTTTCCAAAAAAATCTCTAACTTAAGTTCGTTGTAACTATTTCTTCATTAGTCTTTTCTCGTACGTTGCCCGTACGCATTTATTTTTCACAAGCGATAGCAATGTTGTACTCAATAATTAGAAGGGGAAAACTGTGCATTTCATCTGAATTTCAGATCTACTCGATGAACTACAGTGAAGTAATCCAGTCTGTGGTCTCTGCTGCATTAGGACAGCACTACGAGCTACGCGTCCGCAACTCTTCGGTGCTGTTGAGCGTGACTCTCAAACGGCCAGCCTCAAGCCTCGCTGCTGCTGCGCACCTCGTCTTTCCTGCACGCACCAGCCTGCCGAAGTTACTCGTTACAGCACTGCCTACTGATAAGCCTGAGAAGAATTACACCATAGTTTTAACTACGAAAACCTTCACAAATGTGTACGATGTCAAAGAAGTGTTACCGAAGTCCGGCTGTGAATATATTCTCAGCAGACACCATGTTCATCAAGGTGACAGAACGACGTATAACATGGCTGGGTATCCCGACTTCAGCATCAGCTTCAGCTATGACAGTCGACCTAAGCATATGATCAATTATTATGTCAAAACGAAAATGTTGCTAGTTGATGGGGAAATAATGCCAGAAACCTTCAATGAAGTTTTAGTGCCACACGAATTTTTCATCAGTGCTGATAAGGACTACATGAATATCACAACTCCTTATCAGGAACTCACTTGGCATAAACAAAAAGAAATGGGAACACTCTTGTCTCCTAGTTCAGCCCATGCAAGGGGAGTCGGCTGGGTCCCTTTGCCACCCAACTTGTCTCCTCAGCAAGTTCTACAGAAAATACAAATCTTCAAAATGGATTACCTCTGCGTTGATTGAGTGTGACAATTTCTCTCATCAGTCTTCACCATTTTGCTATCATCATAAAATTCACAAGACAATTCATACCATGAAGCAATCCACTGACCCCTTATTCACAGCAAATAACATTTTCCTTTTCACTTCCCTATGTAGTTCTCATTCTCTCATAGGGCAATGTTTTGGCTCGAAATGTTTCTCAGTTTAAAATTTTCTACGGCCGTGAACAAAGTACACCAATTTAGATAATGCTACACATTAGACTCTTCCATAATAATAAGCTATTTTAATTCAATTTCTACCATGAATTTTGAAAATATTAGGTTATCCGTATACATCGCGGGAAAAAGTAATTTAAATATTCATATGATTTTACACAGAGTTTATTTCTATCAAATCACACTGATTAAAAAATTCTGATGGTATTTTTGAATATAACACGCGTTCTAAGACAACTAAAACATGTTGATTCAAATTATGCAAACCATTTACACCTATTACCCGCTTGTAGAAAGATATATATAAATCATTTATTTGTTTAATACTATCAAGGCAAGTAACTCACAGACAAATTTCACCCGAATACTTATTGCTACTCGAAGAAGTAACGATAAACACGCCTTTTGCTAAAAATGGTGTAAATGCGTCGCATGATGCATACTATATAATAACGCTCATTTGAAGGTATTAAACTCTTGAAAAATGTATAAATGTAGCATATACGTTGTTCATAATATCAGTTAAACTTAACGCGCTACAGCAAACCTATTTTTAGATTTGTTATCCACATCCAAAGCTACAGTAGAAAAAGCAAACATGTCAGCTACCTACAGTTTTTTTCAGTGTTATGTTATTGAAAAATGGTCAACGCAGAATTCTCGGGAAACTGTCTTCATGTTTTCTTTGAAAATAATTTTGTTTTCGACAGTAAGCACGGTTATTAAAAAATTTCTCATGATTCCAATCATGCACTACGCGTTAAGAGTAACAAAATCGGCATTTCTGCCTTGTTTATGCTGAATAATGACTACTTCTTTCTTCCTGATGTTTTATGCACATCGAAACCATAACGCGTGATCGACTGTCATGCATAGTCGGGAAATTGAAATAGTGCTATACATGACTCTTGAGTTGCGATTGAAATTACTACGTAAAATTACCTTAAGCCAGAGAAAGAAGCTTTTGTGTTATCCATGTAATTCAAACGTTAGAAGATACGTAACTTAAGACGAATGCAGATCTGAGAGAATTTCATGCTTGTTTGGGGATGTTTCGTGTATGTTTGTTGATGTAGTGATGATAGTTGGTTTCGTAATAGTTTTAAAACATTTGCAAGGACATCATCAAAATTAAATGTCCCATGAAATACGAATTCTATACGCTTCTTAACTGGGATAATATAGAACATATATTGTGAAAAAATTCGTTCACGTGATTTTTATGAGAAAACCGTGTAAGTTAATTGCTGAGTTAAATTAGGGAATGAATAACTATAATATAAACATCAACAGAGATTTTATGTTTTCTATGATGAATCCAAAATGCAGAGTCACACTCAAGAAGAAACAACGCAATAGAAATAAATTAGTCAATTTTGAGATGTCAATATCCAAGTCGATGAAACGTGCTTCCTTTCTAAGCCTCTCTCAGTGAAGTGACGTTAAAATTGTTTAATGGAGATGTTGTCGAGTTACGCGTAAGCATAATAAACGATAAAAAAGCACTCACTTGGAATTAATTAAAAGTAGGGCCACGTCACGCTTTGATGTAAGGCTAATGAAAATGCTAGGCCACGTTACGCTTTGATGTAAGGCTAATGAAAATGCTAGGCCACGTCACACTTTGATGTAAGGCTAATGAAAATGCTAGGCCACGTCACGCTTTGATGTAAGGCTAATGAAAATGCTAGGCCACGTCACGCTTTGATGTAAGGCTAATGAAAATGCTAGACCACGTCACGCTTTGATGTAAGGCTAATGAAAATGCTAGGCCACGTCACGCTTTGATGTAAGGCTGGTGGTAATCCTAGGCCATGTCACTCCTTGATGTGACGTAGTTTTTAATTTTTATGAACGAATAGAAGTTCTCAATTAAATACTGTAATAATTTCCGTTTCATAGACAATAAACACATGACTATGAGAGATCGATCAGCAAATTAGAAATTACTATTTACAAGCTTTATTCTTCCCGGAGTATTTAATTACAAGATTTTAGCCTCATTGTTGGAAACTTAAACTGCCATATCATAGTGCATGTAATGTTTTCATGGTAATAAACGTCTTCATGTAATTTTTGTGCACTTTTATTTTTAAGTTTTGGTTCAGTTGTGAGAAAATAACAACTGTTTGTAGTATTATCAACCCTTGTACTTTTATCAGTTAAGGATTTTAATTATGAGGCATTTTAAAACCCAATTTTTAATATATTGTGTATTAATGATATTGGAATAAATGATTTATCTTTTCTTTTTCTTTCTTCTTTCTCGATGTAAGGCTGATCACAATGCTGGGTCACGTCACACTTTGATGTATGCTTGGGCCCAGTTCGATACTTCAACAGAGACAGAGCATCACTCTTTTTTCAGTAGGACTATCTGGAAGATTTTCTTGCTGTTAATTTTGAGAATGGTAATCAAGGGATGGTATTAGAGGTAATTACTATATATTTGATTACTACCCTGTGGCACAACACAAAGTAATACAAAATTTTCCTTTCTGTGAATCATTTCATCCCCCTTATTTACGTACAAATAGTCCACCGTTATTTTCATTAATTTAACCGCGTACAGTGGCATTTACTCTCGTTAATCTATAATGAAAATAGAATGTAGCATGCATTTGCACAGGAAATATATTTCTTTCCACCTGCATATTCATTGCTTACTGAACAACCCCGTGGAAGCCAACATGGTGTGCAATGGCAACATTGCTATTCGAGAGTGCACAAAAATTCAGGTGATCTCAAATAAGGCAATATGAAAATCGTTTATGTTTTTTTTATGAATGCTGCACGAGACGCTAATATCTATTGCTTACTGCTCTCATTATGCTGTATATGTATAAAGTTTTGTGTGAATTAAAAATGAGTTAACCATAAAGAATTTTGAGTCATTCATGCCTTCAGGATTGAAGCACGAGTCGTAAATAAGGTTAAAATTAAAGTAGCTTTACGGTGCAGCCGATGGGCTCTAAGCTGCTTCTGCCGTACTCTTCTCTTTCCTGTACTTCTATGCTTCTGTGTGTGTATCTAGTTCTACGAATTCAAGTACATCACTCCGTAATTATTACAACTGATTTCTTACCTTAAACCATGATAATTGTATATAATGCATCCACCAACGTGTTCATAACATGATTAATCATGAATAATTGCAGGATAATGTGCGTAGGTATAAACCAATTACCTACATGATAATGTAAAATGCTCGTTTCTTATCACCTGTTGCCTGCAAGCGACGTTTGCTTCATTACTACTCACAGAAGAAACATGAAAAATAGAACCAATATCTCATATGACTCGCTGTGGAGTAATATAGGTTCATTAATTCATCGTCAGTAAGATGTTGGGGTCTACTAGTTGTTCTAAAAAGCGTATTTTAGCACAATATTAAAGTTCTCATTCTCCACAGTCAGAGATCTACCTGAAGTTGTACGAAGTTTGGTGCGCAGCGTCCTCAGTGGGCAGCGAGGTGGCAGCAGCAGCAATGCGTGACCTACGCCGAGTTTGGCCGGACTTTCGAGCAGTCGCAGATGAAGTTGCGAGCTACTGGGCTGCCATCTTCAATAGTTACGCTGCTCTTTCCTCTAACGCACGAATTGCCATCAGAAATTCCTACCATCGCGTGATAGCTGTCGCTCAAGAGGGCTTTGAAAATATAGAAGCTATTGGTGAAAGGGTAATCGAGCAAGGAAGAAAAGTGTATTACTCTGCGTCTGAAAGTGTAGAGAAGTGGGAGCAGGATGTTGCTGAGGCCGTGAGATCATGTGAGTAAATTACTGGTAGATTTGCCAAGGTCAGAATATTGAAAACTCGAGAATATTCATAACCCTGTATAAAATTTCAAAATATCTTCCCCTTATTATTTACTCGTTTTCTTGACTCGAATGCTAACAGGAATAAGATGTGTTATGAAGAAGCAGTGCATGTTTGATTTAAATATCATATAGGAATCAAGAAAAATTTCACTGTGATTTTCAATGTTACGCTTACGAAGCTCAAAAGAAAAAAAATTATGATTGCTTTTTTAAGCATTCAAACTAGGATAGCAGTTAAAAATTACAACGTTTATACTATAGCACACCCTAGCGTCAAGGCAGTGGTTCCTAACCTTTTTTGTGATCAAGTACTACTTGTAGGTCCCGTACAGTCGCCGCGTACTACCTGGTTTCAGAGAGTATCACCTGGTTCCTGGTTCACATTTTTGTGAAGTAAAAAATAACAAAAAAAATTGTTCGTGACCCCAAAAGTGTTCCCGTACCACCTGGAAGACCCTCGCGTACCACTAGTGGTACGTGAACCACAGGTTGGGAACCACTGGTCTAAGGCTTATGAAGGATTTCAGCAGTACTTGAATACCTTTCGTCATCATTAATGAATTTCTTTAGAATGCAGAACTAAAGTGCATTCAGTTGCTAAACAATTCATTGGTTTAGTAGCTTCACACTTCACAACTTATTTTGAATGAAGCATGTAAAATTCATAGCAGAATACAATCCATCTTGACAGGCATCAGTTCTTTTTCCGTAGGTCTACGTTAAACCGTGAGCCCCTTTAATTTAATTAACTTTAACCACTCTACCTCTGTATTCACTTTACCAAGAAGGTTAAAGCAAGCGTTGAACGGAGTCTTCATGCAAGCTCTGAGGTTCCACTGTCTTTCTGATTGGTTTTCTCCTCCCACATTCAGTATAAATGTTCTTTGTCTTTTATTTTGCACTCTTGAAAATACAGTGTATCTGTTCTCTATACTCGACTAAAAATTGAAGTTTTTTCTTTCTTTCTTTCCTTTTTTTCCCCACTAGTTGGTATTCTGGCGAACGGCGTGCATACTGTTGGAAATTGCTTGTTTTTATGTCTCTTTTGAAGTCTCCCTCACACCTTAATTTTTCATTATCATTAAACATCACCTTTGAATTTCAGGGTTCCACAGCAACGGCAGAAACAAAGTTACGAGTTCAACTTCGGGGAAACAGCGAGTGGAAGCCTTAATAGATTATGTATACAACTCCATACCACCTTTTTGGCTCTCATTGAAGACATTCACGCTGGCACGTGTTCACCAGATATCGCACGACGTCGTGGCCTTTTGGAATTTATTCAAGAATTATCAATTCACACAAGACGCGCTCTTTCTTTTCAGGCGGTGTCACAACGGCGTAAGTGGAAATTAGGACTCACTTCATATAGAAGTTGCTCTTTTCTCCTAACGCCATTCAAGATATAAAACTATTATTTTTTACTTCACTACTTAAAATATTTATTTTGCTTAAATATCGGATGTTTGCCACAAAATGGAAATAAAGAAAACGTCAGTAAAATTGAGCAATTTACTAGTCAAGCCACATAGAGTTTCGCTTCTCTTAACCATGTACTACTCTTACTCGAATATAATATCGTATGATTTGAAACATGAAAAATATCGTGAAATGGGTCAAGTATAGATAACATGCTCCTTTCTATTCAATTGTTAAATAATGCATCACAGCTTGATACTATGCACTACTTCAGTCCAATATGTATAAGTTAAAATATCGATGGCTCTAAATTCTTGTGCTTTCGAAAAAAATCTCTAACTAAAGTTCGTTGTAACTATTTCTTCATTAGTCGTTTCCCGTACGTTGCCCGTACGCATTTATTTTTCGCAAGCGATAGCAATGTTGTACTCAATAATTAGAAGGGGAAAACTGTGCATTTCATCTGAATTTCAGATCTACTCGATGAACTACAGTGAAGTAATCCAGTCTGTGGTCTCTGCTGCATTAGGACAGCACTACGAGCTGCGCGTTCGCAACTCTTCAGTGCTGTTGAGCGTGACTCTCAAACGGCCAGCCTCAAGCCTCGCTGCTGCTGCGCACCTCGTCTTTCCTGCACGCACCAGCCTGCCGAAGTTACTCGTTACAGCACTGCCTGCTAATGAGCCCATGATGAACTATACTATAGTTTTGGGCGAAACCTTTTTCCAAAATGTGCTGGGGACGACAGAAATATTGCCCATATCAGGCTGTGAATATATCTTGAGCCGACACCACGTGCCGAAAGGCGCTAAAACCACTTGGAACATGGCAGGTTACAAAGCATTTAGCGTCAATTTTAGCTACGATAGCAAACCAAAACACATCATAAATTATTTCGTTTATACGAAACTGGTGTTACTTGATGGAAGGGAAATGCCCGAAACTTTCCATGAAGAACTGATTCCTTATGAATTTATCGTAAGTGCGGATAAACAGTATTTGAATATTTCATCTCCGTACGAAATACTGACTTGGAAAAAGCAAGAAAGAGTAGGAACATTACTATCTCATGTTGAAAAGCACGCACGGGGAGTTGGTTGGGAGCCATTGGCCCCGAACTTAACAGCTCAAGTGGTACTGATGAGAATTCAGATATTCAAGGTCGATTTTTTTTGCCAAGATTAATTCTTAATCAGTTCCCTTATGTTAACTCATCCACCTTGTTGGTAAATTTAAAAGGTTTTATCTTAACAACAATTTTGAAATGTCATACATAAATCACCCGATTTCCAGCTACACAGGGATCTATTTATTGTCTTACTATTATTGAAAGATATATTGAAACTAGCACTTTGTGTTCATGAAAATCCCTTTGCTCAATTTTTCTATTACCCTCATATAATGAACTTGTAAACAATGTGAAGTTTTGCTGGACAGTTTACCCTTCGTAGTGCAATGAATTATTACTCGATGGCATTGCTAAATTTCGTAGTTTCTGCAGCTTTGTTGTACGTCTGTTTCACTTACCCCTGCTAAATATTTCGGAACTAAATAGTTCCCGTGGCAACTCCGTGGTCTAGAGGCGATAAAATTAAGGATCTATGAAATAAAAGGTTTTCTTTCACTAATGTCAGAACTTGAATAATTTTCCTGAATATATACAGAACATCCATTCTGTATCTTATCTACCGATAACATGGCCGTGTAGGAGAAGAAGACTTATAACGCCAGAGCCTTTGGTATCCACAATGCAATGCTTATGATACATGTATACCCGTTCTGATTTCAGTTCAACAATTTTTTTCAGAAATAGATAGGAAGTAATGAGACAGACAGACGCAGATAGGGAGATACACTGTCTATTATATAAGTGGAGTTGGACAGTTCCCGTGAAAATTCCCGATTTAGATTTAAGGAATTTGAAATTATTGTAAAGAATAATGCATTGAAGATTTACAACGAATTATTGTGTTTTAAATGAATACTTTTCATTGATATATACAGAACTTCTATCCTGTATTTTATGTAACGGATAACATGGCCCAAATCGTACTCGTTGAAATTCTTTGATATAAAAATGACAAAATTAAAGATCTATGAAATAATTACATTTTTTCGTTTTACCCGTGGCACGATCAGAATCTAAATATTTTTCATGAATATACACAGAGAATAAAGCTAATAAAGGAAAAATGAACTATTTTATAGTGATCCAGCGCCTTCGGTATCCACAATACAGTGTTTGTAATACAGGCGTACATGTTCTGATTTCAGTTCAATAATTTTTCTTCAGTAATAGATAGGAAGTAATGGGACGGACACACACTGATACAGAGAGACGGAGATACATAGTCTATTATACAGGGTGGCCCATAACTAAGGTAGTTTTTTAAAACTATTATAGCTATAAAACTACACATGACTACAAAGGACTTCTTTCAATACCATCAATATTCCTGTGATTCCTCTGAATTGCAGTAACCGAACAATTACATCGGAAGTAAAGTTCCGCTATTTATGCTCGTTGTTCCATTGCATAGCGATTCATTTTGAGGGGTGGATTTTATGAATTTTTTGAGAAATATATTGTGATTGTCAGTGGACTTGATATGCTGGTAGAAAACTTTGAAATCTTCGGATTCATTCTGAATTAATCAAATCTCTTTACTATTTGTAGTTTTATAGCTATAATAGTTTTAAAAAGGTACCTTACTTATAAGCCACCTTGTATATGTTGATGTGTAGATTGTTTGTGCGTCTAAGAAATTCAAATTATGTTCAAGTTAAGCTTGACGATTAAATGTGTTCAATAGGAATGGACGTCGACTTCTGCCCTTCAGGTAATATTGATAATTTTCTCTACGATTCTTTTGCTCTGATCAATCGATCATGGATGTAGGATGCAATGGAGAGTGGATCGAACACAATTTTTGTGAGTGGATGATTATTATTATTCACGTTTGAATAGCATTTTGGCATCTCCGTAACCAACGAAGCTATATTTTTAAGATTTCCTGCCATGTACATTTCGACGTTTGAAGCCAAATAGTTGTTCTTTCATTCAACAAAAGTATTTTAAACCTTAAGGTTCCAAAAGATCACATCAAAAGTCAAGAGGAATTTCTTTCGCACATCAAACAGACATCTTTACCTCCAATAATAGGATCTCAGCTGCCTGGCACACGCAGTCCTGACAGAACCACTCTTTCGCACTAATATAGCATCACGAGCCCCTATATCAAGCAAGTTGATGCGCTTGACTTGACCGTGGATTAGGGCGTTACTCTGCTCAAGTTTAAGTTCAAACAGCCCCTACCGATCCCGAGGTTCCCTCAGCTATCCCTTGCAGCAAGTGACTTATTAAACTGGCTAAAGTTTGCAAGATTTGTTCATTATATTGAGTAGTAAAAGGAAAATCCACTTGAGATCCAGATCAATCGCCAATTTGTTCAATGTCATCCCCCTAAGTCAGGTTCCTCCGTGCAAGCCAGCCAGATATAATATGATTGAATCTGGGTCAGTACGGTCTTGAACTTCACAGGGACACACAAGCTCTCCCTTCACGATACGGACGGGGTAGTCTAGAAGGGTATATTCCAGTGTATCTTATATTCAAGTGTCCTATTCTCCAATGTGACACATTCCAGTGTGTTCTATATTCCAGTGCTTCCTACATTCCAGTACGTTCTACAGGGTGTTCCAGAATTAAGACAACCAGTTTTGCATATTAAATAAATCATTTAAAATCAATGTTTGATTATTTATATCTCATTTTATTTTAAAGGTAGTAAGATAATCTTTCTATTTCAAGTGTCTAAATTTTAAATTCATACTTTATACGATGGCTGTGGATAGAAATATTGTTATCAAGTTCCACAAAGAAGGCGCAAGTAACGCATCAATCGCCAAAAAGTTAAAAATGAACCGTTCAACTGTTTGGAAAATTGTTAAAAAGTTCAAGGAGACTGGTACAACCTTTGATAAACCAGAACGAGGCCGGAAACGAAGTGTTCAGACCAAAAAACATCAAAAACACGCGGGAGAAGTTCCATCGAAACCCAGGTCGATCCCATCGAGAACTGGCTGCAGAAGCCGCTGTTAGCAAAACTTCAATGTATCAAGTGTTGAAGAAGGATCTTGGAAAATACCTTACAAAATGATGAAACGTCATGAGCTTACTAAATATCATGAGCGAATGAGGGCTGAGAGAAGTCGTCACATCCTTAATGAGATAGCTCAAGGCACGCTCCACAACTTGGAGTTTACAGATGAGAAAAAATTTGACATTCAGCATGTTGTGAACCATCAGAACAACCGAGGTTAGAGTTATTCAAGTTCAGTCAAGGGTAGGATTGTTACGAGACGTCAAAATCCACAGTCTATCATGGCTTGGGCAGCTGTGACAGCCTCCAGAAGATCTCCGCTTGTTTTTGTACCATGTGGGGTCAAACTGAACTCAGAACGGTAAATTTCTCTCACTCTGGAATAAAAGTTGCTACCATGGGCTACAAAACATTTTCACGGTTAACCATGGAGTCTCCAACAGGATTCAGCACCATCACATGGCTCCAACGTAACCCAAACCTGGATTCAGAGGAACATTCCATCTTTCATAAGCAAAGATGTATGTCCAGCAAGGAGCCATGACCTCAATCCCTTGGACTTTTCTATCTGGTTCATTTAGAGACAAGGGTCTTAGCTACCCCTCACACTTCTCTCGAGTAAAACTGCAACGGGAATAGGAAGCAATTCCTTAAGAACAGATACGTGCTGCTTGAGATGCATTTTTAGACTTAAAACGGTAGTTAGTAATAAGGGTGGTTACATCGCATAAATGCTACACTGTATTCTTTGCTTGTTGTAACCACGTTGGAACCTTTGAGTTCCAACGTTTAAAATCAAAATCGCAAATTTGAATTTTCCAAGCCTACCAAAAAGTTCGTTGCCTTAATTCTGAAACACCCTGTATATTTCAGTGCCCTATATTGCAATGAAAAAACACGTGGTATTAGGGGTACCAGAAAGTCCTGTCCTCTTTACTTTCCTTTTCTTTTACTTTGAGTTATTGGAGTAGGGAAAAACTGTGACTGCAGATCTTTACTGTCAGCAACTCGAACGTCTAAATCAGTGTTTCTCAAAGTGGTCCGTACCGTCCCACTGGGAGCGTAGAGGAAATGCAAAGGGGCGGTAGGAGGGTACGCCTTGAATCGGGGGCGTATATTACTGTATAATATACAGTAATCTAATCATTAGCGGGCGGTGGAAAATCAAACAGTGTCCTAAGGGAGTAGTGATTGAAAAAAACTTTGTGAAACACTGGTCTAAATGCATCGTTGCGTAAAAGATGTTGTGCTCTAGTGAACAGGAAAGGAGTCAATTTGCAACAATGACGCTAGACCCCATTCTGCCAAATAAACTAAAAAAAAAAATAAAGTCCTTACGTTGGGAAGTTCTTCCTCACCTACCATACTTGCCAGACCTTGCTCCATCAGATTTTCACTTATTTCGTTTTTTACAGCATTTTATCAGCGGAAGAAGATTCGCAAATGTTCACGAGGTTAAAGCAGAGTTTAATTCCTTTATTTCTTCCAAAGATGTTCATTTTTTTGAAAGGGGGATTAAAAAGCTCCCAAGTAGATGGACAAAGGTTATATCTAACGACGGTGACTATTTTGTTCAGCAATAAAAAATTGTCAGTAATATTTCTTTCAATTATTAATCCTAACAAAAATCAGGATAGAACTTTCCGGTATCCCTAATAAAATAAGTGAGCCAAGCGATGCCGTGGCAAAAGCATGCAGCAGAGGTTAAAAAAACAATTTCATCGTTAGAACTTGATTCGAAATCCGTTCCTAAGAAACGTTCGCAACCCTTACGAAACCTAACCTAAAACAATAAATCGCAGCACTTTTACTCGAAACAAAAGGTAAAGCCAAAAACTGAAAAAATGTGCCAGAAAAGTTTAAATTAATATTAACAAGACTACGATGGGCGCCTGGAACCACAGAGGTACGCAGGCATAAACGCACACTGCTCTCGCGCTGCTCTCAGCGTCAAATATAAAAACTTCATTACGCCCCTTAATAATTAGAAACAGTTGAATACATTTGAGAAGATTTCAGAGAAGTGACTTTGAGAAGGAAAATCTAAGAACTTAAATATGGGGATTTCGAGTTGGGGTTCATGAGCGGCAATCTGCTAGAACACTGTGAACTAAAGAAATTGGGTACATAATACAAGTGAAAGAATAGTGTGTCAAAAACAACCCTAACACTCTTCACAGGGTCAAATAGTAGCAGAAGTAGTCATAAAATTTGCTAGCGCTTCAGTGGTACAAACTAGATCACACTGAAGGTCTTGCAATTCAGAGAACAGTCATCTGTTTCGTTAGCATTACAATAATGTAATATCACTTTTACCATTATTGCAGTATTACTTTCTATCTATTACCATTACTGAAAAAAAATTATTGGACTGAAACCAGAACGGGTATACATGTATTATAAGTATTGTATTTTGGATTTCAAAGTCACCTGATTAATATGAAATACGGCATTTTTCGAGTTATTATTTCGTTTTCTTCTCCTAAACAGCCATGTAATCGGTGAATAAGATACAGAATGGAAGTTCTGTATATAACATTCATTTGTTCTGTATATTTTATGCTAGCTAACCAGTTAATCCTAGGACAGCAACCCTTTGTCAACAGAAACCCTTGGAAAATATGACATGTTTTGAAAGATGAAAACCACATTAATATTCTTAATTTTCAAATGTGTAATGAACCTAAAGCTTTTTTCTTTCATTTTAGATACAGTAGAATCTCGGTTAACAAACGCCTACGATAACGAACAAATCGGTTAACGACCAACAGTTTCGCTAAAATTGTCGCAGATAACGAACAAATTTTCGGATAACGAACAGCAAGACGAAGAACCCACGCAGCATCCCAGCCTCAGTCGCGCTCAAGACGTTGTTGCGGTCGGACGTTGCCTGTTTTTCTCGTGTTGCATCCGTATTTTTGTGTTATTTTAGTGCTTTATTTGCATAATATAGCCCTAAAACATTCCAAAAAAATTGATTTGGTTAACGAACATTTCAGTTAACGACCAGCTTTCAGAAACAAATTGTGGTCGTTAACCGAGGTACTTTGAATGTAGGTTGTGCTTTAAAATATTAATGATATTGGCCACAGCAAACGGTACTTTATAAATACTGTAGTACCCACATAAGTGATCTCAACGGTCTCAGCCATATTAAAAATCATTCTTCGTTCATTTTGAGCCTCTCATCATTAAGGAATGAGTAAGCAACAAAGCAATCAAGCTTCCACTACAGATAACAACAGGATCAACACTCTCCACGGGATCAACACCTAATATTAGGTTGTTACAAAAATAATGGCCGCTCGAAGTTCTGGGGTTTGAAAAGTAATTTTAACACAACTTTTTTAGTTCATTTTCGATGAACCTTGGCATGCATAACAATTAATGTGTGCTCATTAATATTTTGTAACTTCTTTCCAGACAGAACATAATTTTGAAGGATAGAATCCCTCCATGATGAACATTACAAAACATGACCTTCGCCTACTTATGTTGCACGAGTTCAAACTTGGGCACAACGGCTCCGAAGCTTCTGCCAATATCAACCGAGCATGGGGAGAAGAGTCCACTAGGGATCGGAGAGTACGAAGGTGGTTCGGGAAATTCCGGAGTGGTGATGAGAGCCTTAAAGATGAAGAGGGTAGAGGACGTTTGGGTAGTCTCGAGAACGAGCAATTGCATGCGGTTGTTGAGCAAAAT
>VCRD01000800.1:20085-39377 GCA_006783055.1 Trinorchestia longiramus | reverse complement strand
TTTGGATGGTAAAACTTTTAGGTCTAAACAAGAGGTGGAAACGACCTTCAAAGATTTTGTTGCATCAGAGCCATTAACTTTTCATCAACAAGGGATAAATAATCTCGTAGTCCGATGGCAGAGATGCATAGCTGCTCAGGGTTCATATTTTGACTAAGTTTAACATCTCTATTGTTCATTTACCAAGGATTAAATGCATGCTTCTGAAATCGGCCATTATTTTTGTAACAACCTAATATTTTGAATGTTTCAATTAGAAGATGTACAGATATTAAAATTTAAAGGTCGGAATTGACGTAGAATGAACACAGTATTTCCAATTGACCGTTATTAATTATTATGGATTAAGTAATTTTCGAATTAGGGTATATCCTTGAATTGAAACGGCCTCGTAATGTTAAGCAGAGAGCCTGTGTTACATTGATAGGAAACCCAATCCTTTCCCTAATGTGTGTAATAATAATAGTGATGTATCAAATTTACTTGGTTTGATCACTTGTGTGCTCATTAGTTGATACAGAGCCAATGCTCGAAACATCGTTGATAAACGTTCGTAACATTTTTGTCTCTATCACCTTAATTTTCAATTAGCTCAATAAGTGAAAATGTTTTTAAGATTACGTAACTTGAAGTTCCTCATACGCAATCACAAGCATAATTATTAATCTTAAAATAAGCCACAATGCCTTCAGTACAAAACAATTTAAACGCATTCATAATTAAGTTCCACTGCATTGCTTTCCCAGAGTAACACCTGTAAGATAAAAAGTACAGTCGTTAACAAAGACGCACCGGACCTCTACCCTGTGTACACTTTCTTGAGACTGAATACCGATGTGTAGAGCAAATCATTGGCTGCTTGACTTAAAGTAGCTTCTTCAAGGTACTCCATTGTTTTTCCAACAGCGATAATGATTAGCTTTTTCTCCTTGGCGTCTAGAGACGGAGGAGCCGAGTCATTTTTTTTCTCTGCCTCCTTGAATTTACATGCGATACGCAGAAGGCCCTTCTCATCTACTTGCTCACCATTTGTTCTGCCTACAGCAATGAGTGCACAAACATTGGATGACAATAAGCTATTATTTATATCGAAACTCAAATCTCTATTTTCAAAAGTTGTGTTTCTTAACACAGATTCTAGTTGCGCCACTTGAGCCCTAACATGACGGTAAGTGATGCTAGATTCAGCATCACTGTCAGAGTCTGTATACACGATGGTAATATCTGATTCACTTTCATCAATGCAAGCAACATCTGGTCCATCACTTGTAGACGATTTCATCAGAGACGTCGCTCCTGGTTCTACTGATGGCCCTAACTTAGGAATATGGCAAACAATATTTGAATGTTCATTAACGTAACTCAGCCTTGACGGCTTTTTAACAACTTTCACATGTGGGCTACTTATTGCATCTCTAGAGACACAGCGTTTATTTCTTAAGGACTTATCAAAATTAGAAACATTAGAAGGTTTTTCGAGCGAATGTCCTAGGACTTCCAGGTACCACTTACACACTTGAAACCAACTCGTAACGAAGTTTTTACTGAGGACGTACTGGGGCATGCTCAGTTTGGGAACAATTGGGCACTCTTGAGCAAGGCAGAAGGAAAGTTGAGTGTCTTGATGATTCAAAAAATGAATAGAGCTGTTCACCTTATCTATAGCGATCTTCAAATTACCTTCCTTGCTGACTTTAGGAAGTTTGAAGAATAGGACGCAAGCACTAGGGTACTCTTTCAGAATAGCTTTCTTGAATACATTCAAATCTTCTGCTACCTTCAGAGCGATCGTAGCAGGACGATTAGAATAAACACCGCTGGCTTGACTTGTCGAGTCGTTGAGGAATGTGACAATGTCAGCCGTGCCAAGACAAACCGCCACCAACAGACGCTTCTTTTGGTTCATTTTGATGCGCATGGATTCCTTGATGGCAGCAAGCACAGGTGTGAAAAATCGCCTAATCAGCCCCCCTCGGCAGCTGATGTGGAGGTAGTTGTTGTAGGCTTCCTCGTCAAGCACGTCACTGAGCTCCACAAACCTGTCGTCAGTCACCAGGACCCGCAGCGCGCTCCCTGCACGCACGGCAAACGAAAATTAACACGTTGCCTCCGATTGCCTGATTGGTGTAAAACTTCACTTTGTACGCATAGTCACTAGAAGAATCTGAAAAAATTACAGAACCTAACCTAAGTGGTACACATACGTACCACTTCGGAGTCAACGTGTTAAACAGCAAAGCAAAATATTGGCGTAGACGCCAATAATTAACTGCCATAATAGTTTGCTTTATATCAAGTTATCTTTTATTTGGCTAAGACCCAACATAATGAAGAGAGTAAAAGTGAACAGTAACATTTTTAACATTCACACAAACGATTTGAGAAACATGCAACCAACAGCTGAAACAACTGGAGGAGTGAGCAGAATTTGGTTGAGATACTCTTAGACATCAGAAACTCACAAATTCCTGCAATGAACTCGTGAGAAAAACTTATGGGGAACCCCATAGTAACCTAGACAGCCACCAGTGATGCTCCTTCACTAGGACGGCGGTGAACATTACTGAAGAAAGCATTAAAAAGTGTGTGGTATATTCATAAGGCGAGTTTATGAAGTTATATTCAAAATGAGAAACAACTTGTGATACCTCACAGCTAGCTAAGATTTTAGTACCGATTGTGCCCAGCACTTAAGAATACGCAGCAATGTAAACTTTCGTTTGAACTGTGTTTTTAATTCTCATGAGCTACCAATCATGAGCAATGGCTAGTTAATTATGAACAAATTCTCTTTGTTCATGAAAAGAAAGAAAGAAAAATTATTAATTGCAAACTAGTTAATACATGACACATGCATTAGCATATTTTCATTGTAAATTCCATTCCCATTGCAGTTTTTCTATAGGACCCATAGAGTAATTCTCCCTTTTTATGCTCCAAATAGAGTCCAATAGATCTAGAAATCCCTCAGGCATATTAATTATGATATTTAGAATAATGTCGGAGACACAACAGTACAAAGCATAATAACATTTAGAGTATTTTGCTGTTAGGTCATGTATGCTACAATCTCAATATTAATTTTACAATGTAACTATTTCAAATAAAAAATCCTGAAAGTTGTAAAATAGCAAAGTTTTGAGCATGTATTTCAACTTGCCTGCTTCCACAGTCTGCCTGAAAATGGAGACATCGCAATCTGGGGCATCCGTGTCTTCTGATTCACTTTCTCTGCAAAAGAAATTTCAATATCACAAACCTCCACAGAAAAAAAACACCTAGCTGAAACATACAAACTGTACTTCACAATATAAAGTCAGATCTAACAAGAATTTGAGACACTGAATTCATTCCCCATGTTTATTCTTTTGAACAATTATGGATAAGCATCAAGAAAAAAATTGTCCATACACTCAAATATGTAATTGAAAACTAAAATGCATTCAGCTAAACTATTAATTTGTTCATAACTTAATCAAAAACTGAAAATAAATTACAAGCAAAAAATACTAAGTTGGTATCTAATAGAAAATGTAGTTAAAAAGTGACAAAAAACTAAGAACTTTCACTGTCTTTTTTTAAAGAAGCTATGGCAACTAGTTGAGAAGTTTTTCTTTACAAACAGTTTGCTCTCACATCTGCTCCATTAGGAGAGCTTTAAATAATAAATTAGGAGGCAGGGCTGGACAGCTATTGTTGGTGTACTTAATTGTCTGCTGGAGTTTGAACTCAAACATGCAGTGCAAATGATGACCAACTCACAACATTTATTCACTGGAGTTTTCCAGAACACCCTCAAATTTACAAAGGCTTTTATTGCAACAAGAGCCTCTCCTATATTCATTCTATTTTTATCAACATTTCACATGCTGTCTTTTCATCATGAACTTCACACTTTGGCCAGTATACCAACATTGCACAACAGAAGACAAACCAACACCTATCAGAGTATGAATTTCTCCTTAGGTAGAAGAATAGCACACACTCCAACAAATAGTCAGAAATGAACCAGCCTCAAAATCACCAGAGAATTAAATAATTGATCACTCAAAAGCAACATCCTATTATTCTTCTCACATTACTGCACAAACATCTACTGTGATGCATAATGAGACTACAGTTCTTTCACCTTCACTCATTTTATTCTTGTTAATACATAAAGCGTTCTCCCAACACAGCCTCATTTGCTACTCAAATATTTCATACATCTCAACAACTGCTTCACACATTAGGCCTAAATCCTATTTACTACCTCAAATTCAACAGTATCAAACAATTTATAGTTTTCAAAGTTTATATTACCAATTCAACCTATTTGCTCAACTTATTTTCTGAATTAGAAGTCTTTTTTATAAATCCCCTTCATATACTATCCCAGCTCCAAACAAGTCAGCAACACACCTTTTCCTGCATTTCTCATCATCTAACACATACTATACATCTCCACATACCAGGGTAGATAAAATTCAAACAACAAGCAAGAAATACCTACAGCTGATTGTTTTTGAATCAAAATCATGGAAAAAAAGTACATAATAAATATAAGAAACTAGCCAGTTCTCATGGAAATTCCACAATTTAGATTTGACTAATTTGAAAATATTACAGAGATAAATGCATTGGAGATTTATGATGAATTGTTGTGTTTTAAATGAATAATTTTCATTAATATATACAGGACTTCCATTGTGCATCTTATCTAATGGTAAAGTGGCACAGATAGTACCCGTTAAATTTCTTCAATTCAAAATTAAGAAGATTAAGGATCTATGAAATAAATAAATTTTTCAGTTTTATCCATGATACTATCAGAATTAGAATATTTTTCTTGAATATATACAGAACTTTCATTTTGTATCTTGCCCAACGATAACATGGCCGTGTAAGAGAAGAAAGTTAATAATGAAACAAATGGTGTGTTTTATAGTGATCCGGCGCCTTCGATATCCACAATACAATGCTGGTAATACATGCATACCCGTTCTGATTTCAGTTCAATAATTTTTCTTCAGTAATAGATAGCAAGTAATAGACCAGACACACACAAATATGGCCAGATGGAGATACATAGTAGATTACACACATATGTAGATACTCCCACGGTACGCAGGGTGCAAGGAGGCAGTGCGGCGGGTGGTGGCGGCCAGGAGGTGCTGCGGGTGGCAGGCTAACCACCTCAGGTGGCAGACATGCATACCCGTCCTGATTTCAGTTTAATGATTTTTCTTCAGTATTAGATAGGAAGTAATGGGACAGACACACACAGATACAGGAGGAGAGAGAGAGACAGAGAGATGAAGATACATAGTCAATTATATAGGTAGATAACTTACTTTTTTATAGTATCCATTAATGAATCATCTTCACTGACAAAAACTTTGCATTTAGACTTATTACCAAAAATTCCCAAGCCACTTGCATGGTGTGTCAAATTTTTTTTTCTCAACTGTTGCTTGGGAGAAACACTTTTGGAGGGAACTGAAAGTAACTCATTTCCAGGTTTTTGAAGAGATGTTGAAGGTGCATCTAGTCCCTCTGATGATAATGTTTCAAGCACAGAACTTGAAACACAGGATCCTAGTTTCTCAACTCCTACACAAGGTTCAAAACTTTGACCACCAGTAGAAGAAACTTCTTTTTGCAATGGAAGAACCCATTCAACTTCAGGTGAAGACACTAACCTCTTTTTTCTACCTAATTTAGATACTCTTTCACAGAAGACATCTGAGTTCTCATCACATGATACATAATCTGATGAATCACAAGCAGCCACATCATCAGCAGGTGCATTGCAACTGACCAATGTTCCCAAATTTTTCATTTTTTCCATTTCATTTTCATTGCAATGATCATCAAGAACTACAAGCTCTTCATTTCCATCATAAGGATTAACATTGTTCTTACTCTTTGCTTTTGGTTTTGAAGATGAGCCTCTTTTCTTAGTTGGTTCAGATTCCAAATTAGGCACCTGAACATTTTGGCATTCCACAGGACAAAGCACCTGAATATCACTTGAAGACCTCCCTCCAACATCAATAATTTGAATATTTTTTTTCTTTCTAATTCTTCTCCTTCCAAGAACTTGAATCTCATCTTCTAAAACTTCTAGATCAGGAGAAAGCACAGAACAATCATTCTCACCTCTGGGTAAACTTAAATTTGAAGCTCTCACACCAGTGACACATTTGTTTTGCTCTCTATTGACATATGTTGAATGAGAACCACTATCATGTTTACTGATGGAAGTAATGACTGAAGTTGTACCAACAGATGATACATCACTAGGACTTTCCAAATTCACCGTTTCATCAGGAAGATCATATTCTGCTTCAGATGAGCTACCCACTGCTGCCAGTGGAATATTCAGAGATGGAAGCAAACTTTGCTTAGTCCTTTTTTTTTTACTTTGTGATGGACAAACTTGGTAAACCTTTGATTTTCTCTTACCTTGACTACTCATGACCATCTCAGAATCAACATCTAATTCTGAAGATGTCACTGGAGACCTAATTTCTGAGTTCTTTGAAGCATCACGGAAGTCACAAACCTGAGCAACACCCACACTTTGAGATGTACTATCTAACTGCAATGAGTTCACTTCATCAACATCCCCCTTTTCAGCAGGCTCTTCTTTTACCTCTATATCTTCATCCAATGCCATTTGAACATGATCCAACTCTTGATGGCACTCCTCTTGATATATTGTATGAATGAAATCACATATAAGAGAATTGATTTTCTTTGCAATGATGCCTTGTCTTGTAAAGATCTGGTTTTCAACCAAGTAAATGTTAGACCACTCAATCAGTGGAAGTTTTCCTTTTACACAAAAAACATTTACATTAATATTGTAATTATTCACAACTGAATCCAAGACCTTCTGCATTTGAGTAAGTACAGATGGTGTAAAACAAGCAAGTTCTTCAACAAGGTGAGGGCAACAACTTTGATGGCTTCCTTTTACAAAGGAAAAATGCCAATCAAAAGAAAAAGGAGGTAGAGCAACAGGAAGAAAATAACATTTGGGAATTTTAGCCATCACAATCTTCTTTACCAGTAGCATTTGTTTGCTAATATTTTGCAAGGTTTTTTTCAGCACATAGATGTGACAGTCTTTGCAGCAGGCTTCTGTTGACTTTCTCGCACTTGAATGCCTTTCTAATAAAGAACAATAGCCACAAGCATAAATGAAAATAATTTTTTGATGCTTCTGAATCACTGAAAGTTCTTCCATTAGTTTCTCAACTTGAGCAGTCATTTCAGATGATGACATATTGTCAAGAACTAAAACAGTCATGGACTTGTACATATGAAAGACTAGAGATAAATTCGCTTCATCAGTGATGACCACTTTGTGGTATTTTCTTCCGACTTGCTTCCGAAGTCGAAATACTTTATTTGATGATAAAGCTTCCAGTTTATTCATTTTTATCTTAATTGAATCCATCCTGAATCTGAAACAAAATATTTAAATTAACATACAAATCTACACATAGCATAGACACAAATTTTAAAATTACAATAAACTTTCTGATGGTTTAAGGTTTAAAAAACACAGCTATCTAAAAAACGAAATAGTTTCTTCAACTGTTATTCAGTAGAAGGAATAAACATGATTGGATGACAACATCCTGAGCAAAACAGTCCTGAGCTAAAACAGTCAATCTAGCCAAAACAGTCAAGCCAAACCACACCAGCTAAACCGTCAATCAAGCCAAACTGCCGAAACAGTCAATTAATCCAAACTGTCTATCAACAACTATCAATTAGTGCAATAGATCAAACCTCTTATTTTTTTCAGTTCAACAAATGTACTTTCACAAACTCAGAACGTTCCACCACAACCACCGCGTCAGGTAAACACACGACTGGGAAGAGCGAGAATATCTGTGCTAGGGGTTTGTTAATTACTACGGCTGTTTCTTTAAGTATTTGGAGAGCAAGGCAGCCGATTTCGGTTAATTTATATAAGTTCAGAAAGATGAGCTATTTTTCAACCTGCTTTATTGTTAATATGCCGTTTGTCAAGATTTCTTTGGAATTAATAGCGTACAGTTGCAGATTTCAGTTGTTTTGCATGGAATGACACAGGGTTGGTTTAGAGGAATTACTTTAAGCCTGCGTGGGACACAGGAAAAACGCAGGGATGTCACTATTTTATGTATAGATTTTACAAGGAATTATCGGCCGCAACACAGGCTCCAACCGTCAGCTCTATCTGCACACTCTATATCTATATAACAGTGAATTTTAACACGAAATTTCGGAAGCTTTTGGAATGTTGACAGACTACGTTCACGCGCCACTCTTCTCTTCTTTTCTTCACTCTTCTCTTCTTCTTGCAAGTTTGCTCTTCAGTTCTCTCTTCACGTCTCCTCAACAAAACGCACGCCTCACGTCTCCTCAACAAACACACGCCTTAAACCAACTAACAAAAGAGCAAATAAAGCAAGGACCTTCATATTAGAAAATATCTATAACTCGGCTTTACCAAACGGCGGACCGATAGAAACCCCTAAAATTTGTGGAATATCCTATTTGATAGAAAGATTTGAACTAATGGATAACTATTTAGCAACAAAGCCAATTGATTTTTATTAGAAAAATTTTTTTTAACATGTGTCTATAAAAATTTCTCAGATATTGTTTACTTTTTTAATGAAGTTATGCATAATTGTAAAAAATATAAGGCACTTTTTTAGATATTATGTCTTCATTTAGTTGTGCATGTAAAAGTGTGTTTCTCATATTCAGAATAAATATTACATACAACAGAGATTTAAATCAAAACAGACAGGAAACATATTCTTGAGCAGCTCTGACATAGAGTACTTCCGTTGTCGTTGTTTGGTGATCGGAGAGAAAATCTCGACACCGAACTGAAAATCTTGAGTTATCCAGAAAAAATATTAAAATATTGAAAAATTATTTCTGTCCTATGCATTGTAGAACTTTCATTCTAGTCTCAAGTTAAAGCTGAACACCTTCTCTCACTGCATAATTATAAATTAATCCCCGTTGCTCAACCACCCGCACTTGGGGGAACGCCGTTCCTTGACCCCCGTTTTCGAGTCCACGAACGATATTTATACCTTCCAGTCTACGTAATTATTTCTCATCTATTCATCCCACAAACTTCATTTACCTATCAAATTAAAGCTAACAAGCTAGACATGTGCCGTATTTAAATTAAAATCTCCTACAAACAACCTCGCTATCATGGGGCACGCCAATCCTCGACACCCGTTAAGGACTCCACGAACGATATTTATACCTTCCGGTCTATGTATTTATTTCTCATCTATTCATCCCACAAACTTCATTTACATATCAAATTAAAGCTAACAATCTAGACATGTGCTGTGTTTAAATTAAAACCTCCTACAATCAACCTTGCTAGCATAAGGCACACCAATCCTTGATACCCGTTTTCGAGTCTACTAACGATATTTATACCATCCATCTTCATCTCCATCAATCTCCATCTTTCTATGTTTATCTCCACCTATCTCTCCATCTCTTCATATTTCCATATCTCCATCTCTCCATATCTCCCTTCCCCTATGGCCCCCCTGTGGCCTCCCTGTGGCTCCCTTGTGGCCTCCCTGTGGCCTCTCTGTGACCCCCCTGTGGTCAACCTATGGCCCCCCTGGGTGTGTGTGAGGGTGGGTGTGCTGCTACTACTTTGCAACTATGATTAAAGCCGAAACGAGCTATAGGCGACGTTCTGAGACTTTGCACTGCTCATTCAAAGCCCTTGGATGGAAGAGGACATCGAAACTCTCGTTGAGCATTATAAAAACAACGAAACCCCTGTGCTGGACCTTAAATTCGTTGAGCCAACGCATGCGTTAGTCGTGGAAGATGTAGGTAGATACCGGGATATATGTTCTGTCGGAGGGAAATCGGAATTAGTGTCGGAATCAATTCAAATCTTTGTAATTTATGCCAGTGATATAATTTAATTATCCTTGCGAATCCGATATCTTGTAAAATCAATCGTGACTCGAATGTTTTCTTGTCAATGTGAAAAGATACTGCTATATAAATGTTAATGAGCCCCTACCTCATTGTAAAGGAGTGGTTGGATTAGGACTGATAAAATAATCCTACTGAATAATTTTGAATGGTGCTGCCTTCTGCAAGTCAATCCTTTCATCGTTAAAGAAGTTGCAGTAATGTTTGATAAGGCATACAGATCCTGAATAAGATGCTCAAAATTTCGCCTTGTTTTCAGGCCTTCGGGAAGAAGTCATCTGCCTTTGCTCACAGCTCATAACTCACAATCACAGTAACTACTCACTACAAATTAGAACTACCCACTGCAAATTGCAATACCTACGTGTGTACTACCATCATCGCAGTATAAAAACTCACTGTATGTGATATGCCAATATCTACTCACTGTAAGTGATATGTTAGTTGGCCCACAAATTCACTGCCCACGTACAACTTATTGCACACGACTTCCTACATTCATGCAAACTACCCATTGTACTCGAGCCACACCTGAGTACACCAATTACCGTCCCCGAAGTCCTGGGTTAGGAATGTCCTGAATCGTGCCATCTGTACCCCCTGGAAGCCTCAGACAGGCTCAACGCTGCTCAAGATCAGCTAAATAATTTAACGTGCCACCTTACTGAAATAAAGCTACTGTAAGTCACATTCAGGAATCCTCTTATTTCCCTCATTCAGGTCACACGGGTAGAGACACCATAAGCCAGAGAAAAATATAGGAGTAAAGTTTGGTAGCTGAAAACCCCATCAGCACTACTTTAGGGAACGGGTAATTTTTTGTAGTAATCGTTTTGTGGTTTTTTTTCGAAGGTAGTGATACGATCGTCGCTGCAGCTTGCAGATTTATTCATGAACACGATCAAAATCAGAGCAAAGATTGTGGGCTGAGATCGAAAGTTAAAATGAGAATCGAGAGCCAGACACAGAACTGAAGTTGAGATCCGTACACTGAGACCTGTCCATATAAGGACTAATAAGTAACTCGAAATAAATACAAAATTTAGCAGAGATATTATTATCACGAGACAACATTATAAGACAACTGTTGAGTAAAACACTTAAGCATTGTACCTAATTAGCGGGCTGCTAAAGGGAACACAAAACGAAATGCCGATAGGCAGCTTCTCCACGAGGCCATGAAATATAATAACCGTATCAAAACGGCTGGTCGATCTTTTAGTATGCCCGTCATAAATACGAGTACTTGAACGTAGAGATTTGAGTGATATGAAACTCGCCAGTGATATTTGCTGCCCGACCAAATAGTTATTATTCGAAAATATACTACACCACCACTTTTTCAAACACAATTTAAATCATTTGAATAAAACGTGACCACACTGAAATGAGATTTGGCAATACAACCTAGCTGTGAATTAACTCACTGCTTCACAGAAGGAAATTTTCGTTAGAACTGTGGCTTAAGGCTAGGCAAAGGAAAATCCTAATAATGCATTTTGAATTACAGACTGCGTGGTAAACTAAATCTCAACAATACGAATACTGCAGACACTAAGTAAATTATTTAACGCATTGTGGAATAATGTACGACGAGAGATCAATCCCATTAGTGAAAAATAATCACCGGAATTAAACGAACCACTAAACCTGCAGAGTCAAAGACAGCAAGTTTCCAAAGTATGCTTCCAATGGGTAAGGGGACACTGCAGAATAAGGGGAAATGAGGCTGCAGATCGAGCAGCTGTTCTCAGTAATGAAAATAACAAGACAGTTTGGACTTACCTTTGCTATGATGAGTCAATCAAACAGCTCTACAGCAGCTTCTCGGAGTACTGGAGGCAGAACTGGTTCCAATTAATGGAGTTTACAGGTAAGGGCCGGTTTTTGGCCATTCACACTGAATCTCCAGCTACCCCAGTGAGAAGAGAGCACCCGTGCCGCTGGGTTGATTGTGCCATCAGCCGTCTTCGCCTAGGTCATGTGGGTGTAGCAGCTCATTTGCACCGTTTTCAGCTACTGGAGTCGCCTCTCTGCCGATGTGGACAGGTTGAGACAGTGGAACATTTTCTACTGAACTGTGACAACTACTCAGCACAGCGTTACCCACTGAAACGATTGCTTCAATGCCTTGACCTGCAGTTCAATTTAAAGAATGTCCTCGGTGGTGGTGACTCCTCGTCTAGAGTGCAACTTCGCATCATAAGAGTCTTAGCCCAGTTCCTGTCCACTGTGAGAAGGCTGGAGGATCTCTGAAAAAGAAAAAGGGAATTGGACAGACTCCCTCACTCACCTGAACTAATACTTAAATGAGTTTTGTGAATTTTTTCAGAGGCTGAAAACTGTGACAAGAACCTAAGAACCTCTTACAGAGAAAGTGGAAACTTTGACAAGTACCTAAGAACCTAAGAACCTTTTACAGAAAAACTGAAATTTTGACAAGAACCTGAGCTGCAGTGCAGTTGCTGGAGCCCAGGCTGGTGGGCTGTGTCACTACACTTGCCAGAAGCCTATTTGGAGCCTTTTTGGAGGGCTCCAGTTCTACCAACCAACCAACCTTGTTAAACATTTGAAGTTTACTCTCTTCTGCAGGTCGTAGTGATTGAAAAAGGACAAACTCAACTTACCTTCTAACCTGTGGTACACGGATAAGTTTTTGAAGCCATCAAAAACACGACATAGAAGAAAAAATAGATATCTGATTCATTAGCGTAATACCAACCTTCGGATGTTGGCAATCCTGCTCGTGCGACTGTGTGAGTGAGCGTTGCTACAGAAGAGTTGACTAGCTAGGTGTGAAGTTGTGTAAGTGGAAGTAATTGCTATCAGCAATGCATAACGGATTTAATCGTCAGGGAATGAGTTTCTTCCCGAATCAAATGGGTGTCATGAATCGATTTCAGGTACCTCAAGGAAATATGAATCGTTCAGGCCCGTCATTTCACAATCCAACTGGATTCGGCCGTCAGCAACAAAATGTCGGCGGCCAGTCGGCCAATTTTGTTCGAGCTCCAGCCTCCGTTTCGAGCAATGGAGGGAATAGTGGAGTACAATCACGCCTTGGACCTCGCACTGCCATCACCGCCCCTGGCAAGAATGAAGGTCCTGCCTCCAGTAATCGCCCTGTGCTGCGGCGACCTGGCTCTCAGGACAAGGACAATAAAAACCTAAAACCAGGTCAGTGTTAATAAGGACAGTGTCGGTCCCTTGTTGAATTTTTTACAACGTCGATGCGCTCTGTTTTCTCTTCAGGTTATTTTAATGCCCAATTAAAACATAAGCTCACTCCTCGGAAACGTTTATGCAGCAAAAATATTATTGGTATAAACTGCACACCATTACTGCTATGTGCTCTAGAAACAATTCAACTGGGATATAAGGGACTAGTCTTTCAACCAAAGAAGTGCATGGTAAAGGTATTTGGTTGTTGCTTATTGGCTGCACATTATTGCTAGTGATAGGACAATACAAAATTTTGTACCAATTCAGTCCAAATGCAAATGTGATTTTGATACAATTCTCAAAAATGATTGATTCTTGTTTTTTTTCATTATATATCTGGCCTGATTTATGAATACCTAGTTAAATTTATATTGTTGTAAGAATTTTTTTGCTTCTGTGGAGCCTTGAAGTGTAAGCACATTTTATGAAAGTTTTAACTAGGAACTATACTGTTTTGCTCTGCTCTCCACCTGACAGGAATGTATGACATTTCTCAAATGGAGCTTCTTCAACACTTGGATAAAAGTTTGTGTTTATGATTTTGTGGAATTTTCTATATTACAATTTAATTAAAAAAATTAAAATTAAATGTACATTGATACTTTTGTACCAATTCTGGCAACCCTGGACTGTTGCCTTCTCAGTGCCTGCAGTTAATGCACAGTGTACAGGCAAGTGTATTTAGCTTTAGAAAAACAATTAGAAAATTCAGGATTCCAGTACCAAAAAAAGCATTTGATTTTCCATATGAATTCTAATCAAGAGTCTAATCTTTAATTGAGCTTTAGAAAAATAATTAGAAAATTTAGGATTTCAATACCAAAAAAAGCATTTGATTTTCCATACAAATTCTATTCAAGAGTCCAATCTTTACTTGTGGTCCCATTGACTCTAGAATTGAACAAGTTATGCTAGTTTCCTAGCCATCATTCTCAGTTTATAAGCAATACTTGATATGCTCTTAGCTGTCATATGATCATTATGAAAAATTATTGTAATTGCAATCATATCTACTGATATCTTGTCCCTTGGCATTCTGGTGCATATAAAGAATATCAGAAAGAGCTTTAACCCTTTAATGACCCATGTTGTTATGAAAATCATTGATGAAGTCCATTAGAAATCATTCATTTTAGTTCTATATACTAAATGTTTTATCATAAAGTTGAGAGAAATTCCATGAAAACTAGTAAAGAAAAGTGGTAATTTATGCAATGTTTTGTTCAGTGGAGAAATAACTTGGTTGAAGAGCAGTTAATGTTTTTTTCCTATATAACAAGAAAGAAAATATGTAACATTATTATAGCAAGCAACCTATTTTCACTTTCTCTGAGTCTTGGTTCCACTGGCTGTACAAGTGTGGCATTTTCTAAATGAACAGTCAAAATTGACAAGTTAAGATTATTTCCTAATAAGTCTATGTTCAGAAATAGTGCCTAATGTGAACTACACAAACACACATGTTGTACATGTGTTGTCTACACATGTGTGCTGTACATGTGTTGTTTACACATGTGTGCTGTACATGTGTTGTCTACATATGTGTGTTGTACATGTGTTGTGTACACATGTGCTGTACATGTGTACACAGGTATGCTGCACTTGTTGTTCACAATCTAGGAAGAAATGACGGTTGTTCTATTAGCTGGCCATGCTGATGTGCTCTGGTCATATGACTTATCTAAATTGAGATTGCAATTTCAATAATTAAAATTGTATGTTTCATGGTAATACAATTAATTAATATGTAAATTGAATAACAGTTATTAATATGTAAATTAAATAAGTTATTAATATGTAAATTGAATAACAGTTATTAATTTTCTGCTGAATTGTTTTATTATTAGGATAAATATGCACATTAAGCACCTAAATGTGCATGTCAACAAAGTAGAGTGGCAAACCATGTTTTTTCCCAACATGCTTTAATAGTATAAATTATTCCTTCTGTGCTCTATATTGTTACTGTCATCAATTTAAAGCTGAAAAACTTCTGACCTAATTTAACAATGGTTAAAAATAATAGCACAAGTTATTGTGCTGATAATAAACATACATTGATGAAATTATAGTATATGGGATTTGCGAAGCATATGTTCTACATGGGGTCAGCATGAAATTTATAAGTAAATCATGGATCATGACAACAATTTATTGTTGAGAAATGCAATAACTTTGATAAGTCTGACTTAGCTTTAAAAACAGGTTTAATTATGCAAGATAAATAATTTGTGCTTTAAATAAGCTGTCATTATTTATAGTAGCAATATCTATGACTAGTGGCTCTGAAAGTTTTCTTGTGTTACAAGGCTGTTCATTGACATCTTCATACTACACAGCACATCCTTGGTGTTACAAGACTTCATTGACATCTTCATACTACACACACAGCACATCCTTGGTGTTACAAGACTTCATTGACATCTTCATACTACACAGCACATCCTTGGTGTTACAAGACTTCATTGACATCTTCATACTACACAGCACATCCTTGGTGTTACAAGACTTCATTGACATCTTTTCATTATGCAGCAGATTTTTGGATACATTACACACATTATCACACATTGTAACATTATCTTTCCACTACACATCATCATTAGCTTCTACTATTGGTCAGTAGTATAGGAGTTTATGGAGAGATACACTGTTAAAGTCTGCAGACTAGTTTGAGAGTCAATCATTTATTGATATTATAGACTGAACTGCAAGATTGAAAATAAGTAGCATATTTCAATCATATATGTTGTGCATATAGATTTGTTTTATTTACATCAATTGGTTTTTATTCTGCTTCATTTTAGAATGTGTCAAGATTTTTCATTCTCTGTAGAAATGCAAGTTGATGTGGGCTTGTGTTATATAAAAGCAAAATATGAAAATTTTCTCACATGAATGAATATTTTTTGTGTAAGAAAATGAAATTGATTATTCTATAATTTTTTCTTATTTTTTATGTTGCTAAGCATTGTAAGTTGGTGTTTTTAGATTCATGCTTTTCAAGGCTGGGAAGTAATTCGTGAGAAGAAATTTAGGCCATCATTTATGATTTTTAAAGCATCATTTTGAATGAGCATGTATTGGGTTCTCCAAATGAATGTATGCCTTGAAAAGTGTCTAGAATGCAAGTGTCTTCCACTCACCATGTCATATCCATTGTCCTTGTAGTCAAGTTGTTATACTTTTCATTCATTCTCTGCACAGTGTGGAATTTGAGTTGTTTATGATGGAGATATTTGGCATTATCACTTTTCATGATCATTATTTTATGAGCTTCATAGCTGAGGCAGGAAACTCATCTAAATTTTTTTGTGCTTTATATTGAGCTTAGTTTGTCTGCAAGATTTGAAAATATACTTTTCCTCACAAACATTCTTCCTTGCTGAAGTCATGATGGCATGCACTAAGAGATCTACACATGCTAATCACCTCCTCATAATGTAGCTGCAAAGTGTTACCAGTGCACTGCCTGCAATCAGTAGTTTAAAATGAACTGGTGTGTCCTCAAATTACATGCAAAATTCAAGTAACAATGGCAGAAAAAAGGCATTTCTATTATTTGTGGCTAAAGTTGTTGAAAAAGGTGTTAGAAAACACCCAGACTTCTTGCTTGATTACAAGATTTTTAAATTTGAACAAAAAGTTAACTTATTAATCATTGGGAACATAATTTCATCAGGTTTATTTGAATGATTCAAAATTCTCAACAAAGTTTGTGACTTTATTAGTTTGTGTTCCCTATGTTATATAATTGATGCTAAGAAGAAACAAATTCAGTTTTGTAGATGTAACTTTATTTTCTTTATTCTGTGTGGCCTCCATGTGTACGAATATTAGTCTGCTCAGCCTCTGTATATGGGAATATTAGTCTGTTAAGCTTCAGTATATAGGAATGTTAGGCGACTGAGCTTTAGTATATGGGAATAGTATTCTGCTTAGCATCTGTATATGGCAATATTTGGGAAGAAATATGTCTTTATTTAAAAGAACTGTTTGTAGGGGGAGGAGACTGCATGAAAAGTCGAAACAAGGTTGTATTGGTTTCCTATAGTTATTTCATGTACGTTAACTGATTTGAGATAAATTTCATTATTTTGTTAAAGGGTTTAAGCTTATTGTAGCTACAAATACTTGAATCTTGAACTTGAAAAGTTTTTTCTGTTGTGTTGGGTACTGCTTAATAAAAAAATGTAGTCCCCACATGCAAATGTTGAAGTTACAAGTTATTTCCTATGGAAAAAGTAGGAGCAACTTCAAAGTCTATGCTTGAGTCTAGTTACAAGTATTATATAAAAGTATACTTTAATGTTAGAAGTCTTCATAATGAAAAATGAATACTTGTATGTAAAGGGAGATGACATGTAATCATGTTGAATGTGTGAAGCTTTCAAAAAATTGAGGTGCAGTGAATTAGACAGGATGTAAATGCAGTGGTAGTGTTAATATTGTTGTTCAAATCATTGTTTGCTACCAAAATTTTGAGATAAAAAGTAGTGATGAAAGGGAAGAATAGCATGGACAGGTTGAAGCATGTATGTTTGGAGGGAGACAGTCATGTAGCAAGAAATGAGGTCAGGGAAAGGTCCAGGTTCATGAACTCACAGGATAGATACAAATTTGATGACAGCTCAGGGACACCTACATATTGAATTAGTATCTAGTTTTATCTGCTTGCTCAGATACATACACATAATGAATTTATATCTAGCTCTAAAGGTTATGCTCAGTGATTGATGTGTTGATTGTAAGCATGTCCACCTGTAATCAATGTTAATCAATTAATTTAGCATGGATGCACCTGATGTTGTACAGCAGGAAGAATAACATAGTTAGTGCACAAGAGATGTACTACTAAGTATTACTAAACTCTACTGCTATCAGCTTGGATGGAATTTCTATTCCAAGGGCAAAGATACATTGTAGGCTAGCTTTGCTGCTATTTTATTGCAATGCATCAATTTATATTCAGTGTTTTATAGAAGGATAATGCAGAAAAAATTATTTGCTCATTCATGGATAAAATTTAAGAATTTTCTTTTAGCTGAGCATAAATACTTCAAATCTGTAAGTTTCTTACTACTTCATCATCTGCAGTGCATTAAGCATGATTCTTCAATTTACATGGGTTTGTGCTAGTAAACAATTCACTGTAGCATTAATTATGTACTCTTGTAAATGACAGCAATATAATTTGCAAATATTATCAGTATCTTTTCATTATTGCTAATATATGTTGCATTATTATATGCATTATTAATCAAAAATGTTCTGGAAAAAAGTATTTTGTCATATAATGTACACATTTAGTGCAAATACTAATTGCTGAATGTTGCATAAAATTTTGAAAATACGATTTAGAATAGAATAAGGCAGTAAGAATGAGCCATTCAGTTCATTCTTAAGCTGCTACCCAAGTTTTCTGCTTTCCAAGATAAAGGCATCAATCATGCACATGGACCTGAATCATCCAAGCCATTTCAGTCATGCACATGCATCATAATCATACACAGGGCCTAGGAGTTAAGGATATAGAATCAGTATCTACTTATATAATGAACAGTGTATCTCTATCTGTATGTCTGACCCATTTTTTCCAACCTATTTCTGAAGAAAAATTATAGGACTGAAGTCAGAATGAGTATACTTACACATATCATAAGCAGTGTTTTGTGAATACCAAAGGTGCTGCATGACCATAAAATATGCCATTTTTCCCATTATTAGCCTTCTTTTACACTGCCATATTATTGGTAGATAAGATACAGAATGAAAGTTCTGTTCTAATGTTCTAATCCAATATTTCTCAAAATAATTTTTGAATGTGTTCACAATGCCACCAGAAAAGATGTTTTTGGGAATCTGGTTCCAAGTATAAACAAATTTTAACTAGAAAGAAGTTTAGAGTTTGGGATGTCATGAAGATTTTTGTTATTAGTTTTTGACCATTATTTCTAGATTGTGCATTCATGTCTATTAAAAAGCCCATCTATGGTAACAATACTAAGGCTGTTGAAATACTTTTAGGTCTCAATTAGTTGTCTTTGCAGTCTTCTTTGCAGTCTTTGCCAGTGTGTCTGGCAAATCAATTC